>VUQK01029561.1:10519-28783 GCA_015106715.1 Bujurquina vittata | reverse complement strand
CGGTGGTGTGTGTTTGTGTGTTTGGGGGGGGGGGGGGGGGGGGGGGGGGGGGGGATACTGGGTTTATTGCTCTTTCTTCTCCTGCTTTGTGAAGCTCTCTGTATTCTCAGATCCGAAGGATGCAATAAAACTGATTTACTTCGTCCCTGAACTTTACGATGAGCGTGGGAACCCTGAACAGCATCATCGTTGTGTTAAACTGTGGTCTCATAGGAATGCAGTGGCTTTCTAAATTGATTATGCTCACAGTGTGGAAGACTGAAACTGCCAAAATCTAAAATTTAAATAAACATATGATTGTATAAATACATGTAATATTAAACTTTAATATTAAATATTTTGTATATTAAAATGTTTGAATTTATGTTGATGTATTTATGTTTGTTTTAACTCCCTCTTATGTACTTTACAATTTGCCTTGCCTTGTTATTATTGACTTATTCATTACTCAATAGCTTTGGTACAAACTATGTTAAAATATAACAGTAACAGCACCCTCATCTGAATACATGAGCACAAATAGATAAATGTGGAAAGAAAAAAATACAGAGACAGGTGAGTTAGAGGAGATGGAAAAATGCCAGTGGATGTATTTGATGTATTTGATTACACATTAACCTACAGGAACCCCATGGTCATATGGGTGTCACAAAGTATTTCAGATATTTCAGATATTATATTCAAATATAATATTTCAGATCTATAGAGCTGGATCTGGATAAAGCTGGATTCTTAAGTCATTTAGATATGGCTCTCCATAGTGTGCAGCTTTACCACGGTATTTTAACCTTTGTGTTTTAAGATTACCTACAATGATTTAGTGCATTGACTAAAATGCTACAATGTAGCCAATAGTACAAGTAACTCGCATCACATTTTTACTTAGAGCTCACATACTTTGAGCGTCTTCACAAACAGGTGCGCCAAACGCACACAGACAGACAACTATGTAATTAAAAAGGCTAATCTGCTTATGTTGTGATCAGAAAACCAAATTCCTCTTCTTACTCTTTAACGGTGCAGCAATAAAACATCAAAAAACATGCAAAATTTTCCATATCTTTTATTTAGTCATACTTGAGTTGAATGAACTTTATAAGAAGCATTATAAAAATATGTTTGATTTACAAGCATGGATATACAGTACAGTACATTGTGCATTACTGTATTTTTCTTTATCTCAAAGCATTCCATTATCACATGATACACACAGTTTACGAAAGGCTCCCTCAATATCTGCATTCCATAAACCAATAACGACACAGAGAAAGAGAATAAGGACGATGAGACTGGAATAGCTCTTCAAGACACGTGAATCAGCCGCATGCTTGGTTTGTGCTCATCACTTTGATCTGACTGGATGAAATGCACCCTTCCTGCTCATAGATCGGATGATTTCACGCAGATGTCTGTCGCCGGATTTGTCATCCAAATGGCACCTCACCATCCTGGCTTTGGTTTGTGTTAAACTGAAGGTATTTGAACCCATGTTTGCATAATATTCAGAAGCACAACTGGCTCCCTCATGCTGTCCATTTTACTCAGTCAGCTGGCAAAAGGCTTCCAAGGTGAGAAACCTGATTCAGTTCCTGCAGTCAGGATACAGTTAAAAGTATCCTAAGTAGAGTCTCATTCGTAGAGTGAAGTACAAGCGGTATTTCACTGTTTCAGTAACTGTTCCTGTTTTGGTGTGCAAGTCAAGGAGATGCCGCGGTGTGTCCATTGTAGGAGATCTGAGGAATACCATTACTGGAGTTGTCCAGGACCTCCTGTTACAGACACACACACACACACACAAACCTACTTAACATAGACTTCTTGCAGCGCTTGAAGATAAATAATTTTCCTCACTACCTTCTCAGTCATCTCATGGGAATGATGCAGTGAGTGTTCCCTCTCCAAGAACATCCTCTGCTGCTCAGAGCTTGCCAGGCGACAGGTCAGCCACGTGGATAACGTACAGGATGAGATCCCTGAACGAGACAGGAAAAGGAATTTTCATAGGGAAATCCACAGTCCACTGAGGATACATCAGGATTTGTATAAAAAATGGATGTAGCCTTTGGTTAAAAATGAAGCCAATGCTGCTGTGCCTCATCCCATTGCAATTATATAATTATCCATCTATTTTTTTCCACTTATCTAATTCAGAGGCATGGGGTGGGGGGTGGGGCATTATATTATATTGATATCTATGAGAAAATTAAACTACCTCACTCTTAATTTATGACCTCAGTAAACTCTCTTCTAATGGTCTTATAGACTCAATTGTTAAGTGTTTACTTTTTAATTTATGATCCCATTCACATCCTCTTAGGACATTTAGTCCCTTCCAGAAAGTCCCTTCCACAAAGACTAAAAACATTCTTCTATTATGACAAAAAATGCCGCAGACTTAAATTGTTTTCAGTTGCATCACATTACATTGTGTTGGGTCTTGCATCCTTATTTATGTGTTTGGTTTTTTGTTTTTACCTAGACAGGCCAGAGTCATTGCAGCCAGGTGGATTGAGTGCATCTTGTCTGGCCGTTTGTTCAGTGCCCGAACAAACTGGACGTTTAAGATCCCACCAATGAGGCCACAGATGCAGCACGCTGAAAAGAGGATCATCTGAAAGACAGGGCAGATGGGGGCGATGGTAATGCAAACAGCAAAATTGATATTTTATCAACAAATCTGTAAACAAAGTGACGAAATGTGATGAGATTCCACACGAACTACTCTCGAGACGCCATTGCCATTATTCGGCTGTTTTGGGCCAAGGCTGCGGTGATGAGTAATGCATAGCAGTCAAAATAAATCTCATTCGCTATTAGAAAATTGGATCACTCTCAAAGCCGGCTGTCTTTTCCAGAAGAAATGTGCGGCTTGTAAATGTGCTTGCATCATTCACTTGCTGTATTTGTGTGTGCATCTGATTTGTGTGTCTAATGAATCACATTTTTACGGATTAGTTCTTTGTATCCTGTATCAGGACCAGGAAACCTAAAACTCAGTTTAAAAATCCTATTTCTTATTTTATTTGATAGAATCTGATGGCAAAATAATTGCACTTTCATAGCCTCAAAATAACAAAATTCAGATGATTCATTTACTTCCTGCTAACCGTGAATGTGTTTGTTTTGCCTCTGGAGTGCGGGTCATCTTTCACTGCTCCCTGTGCAGATGCCGTTAGTGCTTTAACCACATGGAAAAGGGCGTCTCCTATTTCAGTCGTTACCCAGTGAAGTGTGGAAAGTGGCTGGCAGGGGTCCGGAGCCACACCAGCCTAATGCAATCATCACCCCACAGGCAGACATGGAGGGAGGGGGATGGTAGGAGATGAGGAGAGGAAGACGGAGAGAGTCGCAGCATCGAAATGACGGGGAGGATAGAGTGAATGGAGAAGGCAGATGGACAGGTGATAGTGATGAAAAAAGGCAAAGGCATGAGTAGGAGAAGATGGACGCAAAGACAAAAAGTTGGACAGGGCGAGATGGAGGCAAAGAAAGGTTGAGGGATGTCTCTGTTACAGCAGATTGCGCTGACATTGATCCATCATTAGTGTCCTCCCTGCAGGAGACAGCGAGTCAGAGAGAAACACCAGAACTGGGAGCTACTGAGAGACTGTAAAAAAGACAGAAAGAGCGACAGAAAGGGAAGAGAGGTGACTGCCTGTCTCCTCTTATTTCCTCAGATGTCTTTCACAGAGCACACTGACTGCACCTGCTTACGGACAACACACACACACACACACACGCACACACACACACACACGCACACACACACACACACACACACGCGCGCACACACACCTTTGGGAGTTCTTTTCTTGTCAATTATGCAGAGCTTGTGTATGCTTTCAGTATCCCTGATACAGAGCATGTGTATTTATCTAAAGAGTGTGTCTGAATCTTGCATCTGTTGTCATCTGTCGTTACATCTGCGTCATCCTTCCAGCAAAATACTGAATGAAATCGACTCACAGTGAGATGAGGAGATAATTGTCTGCACGGTTACAGCCAGGTGAGAGTTACCTTGGCTGAGTTCAGAAACAAAGCTAATAAATTCACCTTGTAGCATCTGTTTGCCAGCAAAGGCCACAGGCTACTACTTGGTACTTCTCAAACCATTTCCTGGTGTCTCTGCCTAATTCCTGGCAACTAGTACTATCCTGGAAAAACCTCAGCACCAACTTCTTAAATTACTTATTCTTCATATGAATCACTACCTAGTGAGCTGGAGTGTGCTTAAGGTTGGATTTTGGTACCTTGGTACCCATTCCCATGCCTAATAGACTAATAGACATAAAAAAAAGAAATTACTTAGAGAAATAAACCCTGCCCAGTATGTACTTACAATAAGGCCTGTCCTCTTTCGAGCACACAGCACTCCACACATCCCACAGACCAGAAACTGGAAAAAGAGCAGGACAGCACAGTTGTGAATTAACAACTCTGTGACTTCAAGTTAGTCATGAGAAATTTTATGATGACCATCCCTGACGGGATAACAGGAAATGCTGAAAATATAGTCATTATGATCAGTTATTCACATGGAATTAGTATAGTAGAAAACATATTGTACTGTGTCAGGAATTTAGACGGAACTGTTACAGTTTAGTGGTGTATCATGGTGGTGCAGAGAGCTTAAAAGTAGGCCAACCTGGGGAGCTACAAGCTGCACCACTTTCCAGAAGGATGTTGGTGGCGGTAGTTACTGTATAAAAGGAGACCAAAAGGAGGGATGCCCTCTTATTTTCAGTTTCAAGATCATTTATACTGTTCTGGTTATTGATATTAAATATATAAATATTTCTAGTCTGCCTCTCTCTGTAAGCTTTGTGACCAGTCCAAGGTGTACCCTGGCTCTCACTCTGTGGCAGCAGGGATAGGCTCGAGCCCCACCCCAACCCTCAACTGAATAAGTCAAAGAAAGTGGATAAATGGATGGATAAGTATTTCTAAGAGCCAGGTACACTTATTAGAGTTTCTCTTGAGCTTTCGAGTCTTTATAAAATCTCCTATCCATGGATCACGTTTGTTTAGTTGACAGCTTCTCGTTTAAAAAAAAATTCTCACAGACCATTTTTGCTGCTCATTACAGTTACAGAGACAAATAGTTGCATTGCTCTGAAACTCCATCACAACTTAAGCCAAAGTCACAGAAATATACAGAAAAATATGAATGAATGATGGTCACTTTCCCGTTTGAACACAGCTTAACACTAAAGGCTGGAGATTCAGTGTCCTGTGAGGACAGCGGTCAGTGGGTTCTTATAATTCCCAGGTCCCGAAAGAAGACTGAAACTTTTGGACATTCGTGAGAATGGGTGGCTGACTCAGCAAACGGAGCTCAATAGCTGTGGTTGAACTCACAGACAACCCATTGCATAACATCTTTGCAGGAACTTCATCTACACTGCTGGAATCACGCACACTTTAAGTGCACTCGTGCTCCAATATACAGCATTTATACTCTGATCAGCAAATGCTTCTTTCCTCTTTCTGGCTGATCCACGTCCACATGTTTACACCTTAGCAGTCTTTCAAAGCAAAGTCTCACACTAATAATGTGATATAGATATGATTCTTTGTGACTCATAGTGCCACAGCCCTAGGCATTTATAGCAATTCTCAGCTATAACTGCTGACAGGTAGGCTATATTTCCCCCGCTGGAGCGTCTGTGACAGTAAAGCAGATGATTCAAGGTATATGGCTGCTTAAGATGCCAGAAACTAAACTTTTAACTGTTCAGTGGCAAAATCGAAACAATGAGGCTCAGAGCAGCACAGAAACAGGAGGAGACACGTTCAATAGACTGAGAGGATGATGGGTCTAAAAGCCCCGACCCTTCCAAGCAATGAGCAGCAAATCAAGCATGAATTAATGAAGCCAATCTTTAGCTCCAGTGCAGCAGGCCAAATGGCCGTGTGTCTGCTTGACTTTTATAGGCAAATAACACATGAAGCTTTGTCAGCAAAACCATACGAGGTCTGGATGCTAAAATGTAGTCACGTGGCAGTAAACCATTTGAAAAGTAAATAGCCACAAATAACGACAGAAATTCCATCCCTCATCTGTCTCACACTAAGATTTTCTGTGAGCACAATGGATTTAATTGCTAGCAGTTAAGAGCAATAAGAGCAATATTTGTAATAAATTCATTTTAGGGATGTTTTAAAGGGAAAGCTACTAATTTGCTTTCTGATTTTTCTGTCATTTTCAGCATATTATTAAATACAATTTTAATATTAACCTAAGTAGTTTATTTTATGGTACAGAAATACATTAAAAGCAAATTATGCATATTACATCTTATAATATCAGTCTCTGGCATCTAGTCATTGACCATCATAAGCATGACTCTTGCTTTAGCCTTTATATAACCAGGTCATGTGCCCCTATTTTAATTTTAATGCTTACAAACATGCAGCAATTACTGCCTCAAAAGTATTATCTACAAATGAGGGTTTACAAAGAGGAAAGAGTTCCCTAGAGTTTAAACTTTGTCTCATCTTTCCGCACCATCCATGGAGATACTTATCCTCTTGGGAAGTAAACAAGAGAAAAGTAGCGACAAGAACTGCTCCCAGGACGTACACAGAGTCCACTCCAGACCGGAGAAGCGTCTCCCTGCTGCGGTTTATGATCGCCCCGCACCCAGCTAATGCCCACAGCTCCCAGGACGATGCTCGCCACACCCAGGCCCACCTCCAACACGGACAGCAGGAGCAGGCTCCACAGAATCTTGCGGCTGGAGCACATTCTGCCCCGGGCATCTCTCCAGTTCCAGCAGGAGGAGGCGCTGAGACAGGACTCCGCGTCTCGATGCTCCGAGGGCGGCGCTGCGCTACTGGTTCATAACCGGCTGAAAGAGAAGAAAAAGTATATCCAAGTGCAAGCAAAAGAAGAGAGAACTTGAAGAGGAGGCTAACAAACTATTTGAACACGGAGGAGGGAAAAGGTTGTCTCTCTGGTTGGAGACTGTCGTAATAAATGAGCGTTCAGCTCAAGTTCCTCCGCGCGTCTGTAACGCATGGCGCTGTCCAAGGTACTTAAGTGCCACAGCGCGAGCAAGCGTGCGAGCAAGCGCGCGCGCGCGCACGCACACACACAAACAAATAAACAGCGATTCACGCACGCACATCCAGGGCCATTACTAGGAGGTCGTGAAACTCAACCTCCGCCCCCAGCGATGGGACGTAAAGGTTCTGCTGATCTGTAAACTCAGGTTTGTTCAGCTTCTGGTGTTTAACGGAACCAACCCAGAGACAAGAAGTACCTCTCAGTTATATACAGATAACAAGGATTTCTAAAGGGATAAAGAATAGAGAAGAAGAAGTTAAATTAAATTAAAACTGAAAAAGAAAACAGTGGAAAAAAGCTCTAATGCTTAAACTGGGTTATAAAAATCAGTGTCAAACCAAAAGTATTGTTCAGTTCTTGTTTGTTTTTGTTTGTTTTCTTCAGATATATAGAAACTCAGTTTTTGCTCCCTTTATATATTATTCCCAGCTTTGGATAGTAGATTTATTGAACTCACTGTCTTCAGTGAGGTTATTAACAAGGCAACATCTTATACTGTTGCTACAGCCAGAAGCGACTAACCATTTCCCGCTCTTCTGCCCTCCTCCTCCAACATCCTATTCCTGGGTTTTATTCCCTTTCCCGAGAGTTTCACTTGAAGGAAGTTGTGATTTAATATGGTTTCCTTAATAATGCTCAGCACCAAATTAGCATCTGCTGTAATCTCTGCTCTATCAGCTCATTAATATTTAATCAAGATAGCAAATTTTGAGTGCCGGTTATTGACGTAATTCAGCTGATGCGGAAAAGAAGGATTATTTTCTAGAATGTGACAAAATATAAATAATATTCATCTTGTAAATGAAGACTGTATGATGTGTTAGTTCTGCAAACTAAAAATTACAGCCTCAGTAGATAACCCAGTGAGTTTTGAGTGGGCTATATTGAATTAAACAGTCTGGTAGTTTGAGCTGAAGAACTTAAACAACCAGTTTTCTAATAATGGGCACCAGGTAGAAATTAAAGTGAGAGCCGCTCTCTAAATAAAAATCTATCCACTAAAATGTTTTACAACAGCGTTTAATCTGATTTATATAAATCCAGGACCTACATGTGTTTCTGACTTACAGTAGTGCGCAAAAGTCTTGAGCCATCCTTCATTTCTTTGTGTTGCTATGAAAATGGAAAATAGGAGCATCGATTTATTGAAACATGTATAAACATAAATAGTTCTAGTCTCCTCTCTCTCCACGGTGTCTCTGGTGTGGTGCCACTCATGTTATGTTCATCCGTGTGTCTGGATTCTGTCTTCAGTGTACCTGCCTCCCTCTCTCACATCTGTTTCTATGGCTTGTTTCCCGTTTTACTTTGCTAGTCTCTCGTTTTGTGTGTTTCATGTTCAGTTTCCTCCTCTCTTGTCTTGCTTAACTATTCCCAACTGTGTCTCCACCTGTTCCTGAGTCTCTTGTTATCCTTCGTTGTATTTAAGCCACAAGTTTTCCCATGTTCACTGTTGTGTCATACCCTCATGTTTAGTGCTGTGTTCTGCTCCTGTTGGCCCTGTTTGTACGTAACTTTAAGAATAATCCTCATTAAAGGAACCTCTCAGTCAACTCTGTCTCCTGAGCACTGCATTTTGGCTCTGATCCTGCCTGTA
Source organism: Bujurquina vittata (assembly GCA_015106715.1). Classification (NCBI taxonomy): domain Eukaryota; kingdom Metazoa; phylum Chordata; class Actinopteri; order Cichliformes; family Cichlidae; genus Bujurquina; species Bujurquina vittata. Next base: position 20,117 of record VUQK01029561.1, on the reverse strand, counting down.
TTCACTGCATGACAATTAATTCCTTTGAGGTAAAGTATTGTCTTACCTTTTCAGTCATTTCAGTTCAAGAGATGAACTTCCTGCCATGGTCGCAGAATGTTTGTACAGATGAACCTGTCTCTATAAATATTCCAGGTTTACAATCACTCTTGGTTACAGAATGTGCAGACTGCAGCTGTACACTGTACTGTTGCTCGACCTCTTTGCAAAGATAAATTAAACTCAGAGACGCCCTGGAATATACTGTAAGACTAAAGCACAATATTGTTTTTAAAAAGTAATTTGTTTATGTCTTGGAGATTGGTGTTTAGAGGCTGAATATTTTCGTTGTGATCTCAAATGGAACTTCACCGATTTCAGAGAAAATCAAAGTCAGGGTTTCAAGACATCATCATGTTCCCAGCCTTTTCAAAAGCTAGGAGCCTTTTCAGTCATTCTACATACCTCCTTTCTCACTAAGTAAAATCAAAATATTTGGCCCTACCTCCAGGAGATAGTGGAGCCTGCCAAACCCCATAAACACAATTAACGGATTCAGGCTTTTTATGTGATTTCTGCACGTAAAGGTTTCTAACTGATCAATGATCAATCGACCCAGAGTAAGCAGCCGCTAATGATACAGAATCATCGGGCTGTATGAATGTACACTCTGAGGTTTCATGGGAGTGTTTTCGCTGAGATCAACACGAGTTCCCATCCAGCATCAGCTGCTACAGATGAACTGCATGGTGAACATGCAAGGAGCACAAAGTTCTCTTTAGCCTGTAGTGTATATGTAATCGAATTCTGATCACTGTAAGGCAAGATTTAGCTTTCATTCTGCTCAAAACTTTTCTTGACTGCTTTCCCTGGTTTTTGTCTCTCTGCCCTGTTGCTGCACAGCCAATTTGGCTACCATTTTATCTTATTTTATTTTAGAAAGCCACAGATCCAAAGAAACGGTGGCCAAAACTCAGTTTTTATCTTTGATAATTATCTTTCTGCTTTAGGAAAAAAAATTGGACATTTGGACGGCTGCTTTATCGTAATGTGTCCGCTTATCAACATTATGTGACTAAGTAAACTTTCTTGGGAAATGTTTTTCTCAATAACAGTGTCATGGCTTTGCTTTAATAAAAAAGCAGCTTTCAGCTACTCTTATTCACAAGGGGTCAGAGGTACCACTGCATATTTGATTTGGTGGATTTTTACATGCCCTTCCTGACGCACACACACACACACATTGGTGACAACTGTGGCTTACAGGAAAAGCTATTTGATTTTAGAGAATTTATTATTTACCAAAGTTTTGTTATGCAGTTGTGTGAAAAAGAAAGTACACCCCCCGCTAGTAATAAAAAAAAATAGAGATTAGCAACAACACATTACATGTTAAACATAGTTTAATGAACAAAAATGAAGCAAAAATGTGGAAGCACTACTTTGAAAAACTTTGGTATACAGAGGAGTTCATCGTCCACTCAATGACTTCAAGGTGCCAAATCATCACCCGTCCACCACCGTGCTTCACAGTTGGTATGAGGTGTTTGTTCTCATACGCTCTGTTTAGTTTTCTTCAAATGTGATGCTGTGCATTATGGCCAGACAACTCCACTTTGGTTACATCTGTCCAAAGGACATTCCTCCACAACTGGTTTGTCTGCCATGCTCTTGTTAGAGAGAAGGTGCATTCTCCTGCTGATCCTTTCAAACAAGCCATCCTTGTTCAGTCTCTTCCAATTGTCATGAACTTTAATGTTCAACTTGCTAACTGTGGCCTGTTGAGTCTGAGGGGTGGGTTGCATTTTTGATGTGGTTTGCAGTTTTTCTGAGCATTGCATGATCTGAACTTGGGGTGGATTGGCTGGTACGCCCACTCTTTGGAAGATTAGCAACCATCTTAAATGTTTTCCACTTGTAAATAATCTTTCTCTCTAATGGACTTCAGATTGTTTGCTATGGTTACCTGAATTGTTACAATTTACTGTTTTTTGTAACTGTGTCACTGTGTTGTATTTTAGGTTATTCTATTTTTTTTTATCAATAATACAATTATTTAAATGGCGTTTTGGCTCTTGTTTCGTTTTTTGTTTTTTTGTCGCCCTCTTCTTCTTTGGTCTTCTGTGGTTCTGTCAATTTGTCTCTCCTTGTGATTGTCTATATGAATCTCAGAAATATTCACTTCCTGTTTTACTTTGGTGAAACTGACAAAGACACAACTTTCTTTGTCTCTTTGCTGACTTTGTAAATTTAACTTGATCTCAAATTTTCAAACATTTTTTTAAAAAATCCCTCAAAAAATTTTCTCATCAATTTAAAATTTTCATCTATCACAATGAAGTTTGGTACTCGGGTACAAACAGTTCTTTTCCATACTTTATTGTCTTTTTCTATTTTAAATTAAAATACTCATAATGATGCAAAGTGAACTACAAACCCTACACAAAAATCACATACACATGTACAATTTATATCTTTGCAATGCTTTGTTTTTCTTTTTTTCTTTTGTTTTTTTTAGAGGATGACATTACTGAAGAAAATATACTGGCACATGGAAATTTTTGGGGTGGGAGAGGTATGTGCTCTGAATGCCCTTCTGGTTCCACTCAGCTCTGTATGTAACACTGTCTTGTCTCTCCCTCTGTCAGTTGTCAGTCTGTCATACCAGTGTAGTCTCATTACATATAGATGCTAAAAAACAAAGTTTACCTTTTTCAGAAAAAAAAAAGATTAAAGAAAACATCAGTGGACTACTGAATGAAGTCATTTTACTCGCCTTTCTGTCATGTTTGTGAAACCATTGATTATGTAATGACGTCTCACAGAAGCAGTTTCAGTAGTGAATTGCTGTTGTCTTGGCCCAGCAGGCTGAGATAAGATGTTGCTTTTGGCCCGCTGCCTGTGAACTGATCAACTTCTGATTAATGGCAGACTTGATGACACTGGATTTCACTCACTCTCTGTCTCTTGCTTGCTTTGGTTTTCAAATCAACTGCACTATGAAGACCTTTATTTCACTAAAATTCAACTTGGATGACTGCGCTAAAGCCACAGGAATTCAAACAAAGAAATACGTCAACATAAAGTACAGTATATTGTTATTCACTTGTTTTTCTGGTAAACATGACAACAAAATTCAGATCAGATCACCTCAAACTTATTTTCTTGAACATGACAGTGAGTTTACTGTACTTGGATGGCCGCCACAGTCACCAGATATCAGTCCAATAGAGCACCTTTCAGTTTTTAGTGCATTTTTGGGTAAAACAGAAGCGACACATCATGAATGAGCAGTTGACAAATTTGCACCAACTGTGTGATACTATCATGTCATCGTGAACCAAAAACCTCTGAGGATTGTTTCCAGCACCTGGTTGAATCAATGTCATGAAAAATTAAGGCAGTTCTGAAAGCAACATGGGGTTAAACCCTGCAAAATATAGTGTACCTGATAATAAAGTAGCCAGTGAATGTTAATTATTGATAAGTGAGGATAGATTTTCAAGGAGACAGATTTTAACAAACAGAACTTGTCTTTATGCTAAGCTACCGCCCTGCTGGCATAACCATAGTCATTATCTTCGAAGAATGCAATTGCTTTATTGAAAATCATCATAATTATAGTGAAATATCCATACTGAAGTGTTGTACAGTAAATGTTGATAATTTAATTGATTCCAGTGTCAAAAATGTCACCCATTTACATCTATAGACGATTTATTTATCTTCCTACATAACTTAATTTTTTAATTTATCAAAGTCATGACATAGATCATCTCTAATTCTTAAAGGTCAAAGGGGGATGGATAGGTGGGTGGGTAGGTAGGTAGATATTTACACTTGAATAACTACATTGAAGGAAGCTTAAACGCCAGGAAAACAATGATACAATCCTTTTTTTCCACACATTCTCCCTTTGTGGTGAACCAATGTAGCAGCAGAGTGCAGATATGGAAGATGTATGTGCTACCCAGCTAAGTGGATAAAGACGAGATCTCCAGAGGTGCCTGGAACTACAGTGTCCCCAGAGGCCCATTATAGGCTTCTCTAGGTGACTAGGAATCATTAGGAGATATGTGGCTGCTGGCACATAATTAGTGTAGCACTGTACAAACGTCAATCTGTCATTGTTCCCAGGACACGAGATAAGTGAAGGAAATCGAAGGTACCACAGGCAACTTGGAGACTGGCTTTGTATCCCAGATGCGTCACTGTAGCTGTAACAGCAACTTTGCTGTTTTATTGCCTCCTGCAGGTTTGAAGAGCTGTTGAGATACACCAGTACTGGCAAGGAATAATGAAGTACTGGTACTGGGCTGTCACATTCGTTAGTAGATTGCACGTATTTCTCTTGCTTTGTTAGCTTGGTGCACTATCACTTCATCTGTTAGACAGTCTACATCTTCTTGTCTTGTTGTACCTTAGTCTATTATTTATCTATTTATTATCTCACTTGTACATTCTTGTATATTTCTTGTATATCTGACAATATTCCAACTGTATCTTTATTTGTGTGCCTATGTTAAAAGTGCTACTTGAACTTTAATTCCCCTGACGAAACCCTCTAAAAGGGATTAATAAAGTTTAATCGAATCTAATCTAATCTTTCCTGCAGTGTCTGCAGGTACGATCAACCTGGTGCAGAGAAAAATAGTTTCAAAGGACTTTTTCTCCCAAGGAAGTCCTTGTATGTTGTTTATTAAAATTACTAGATGTTATCTTGTTTTAATTTGGGGAAAAAATGTGTTAATGTAAAAGAAACATGTCTATGTGAAAGGTATTTTAATATGTACAGCCAGCTAGATATCTTTGCAGACCAAGTGCATGCAACTATGTCCCCTCCCTCAGCAGGACAATGCCCAAAACTGAATTGAGCATTTGTAGGATACACTGGAACAACCATAATCTATGGAGGACCTACCCTGCAACCAATGTTGCTAAGGTCTGTGCTACAACAGATCATGGCTGTTTTAGTGATGCAAACGGGACCTACACAATATTAGGGAGGTGATTTTATTGTTGTGGCTGATTGTGTGAGATGCCATTTAGAATGCAAGGTCAACAGCCGCCTCTCAGTCATTCGTGAGAAAAGCCTGTTTGCGCACGCATCATTAACTCAAGTGGGTTCACGTCAAAACTTGGCCTGGGCTCTGGAACCAGTCTCCTGGTAAGGTTCTGGAATCTGTTCCAGTCTGGAGTCGCCCTGGTGAGAGGCGGTGGGTATTCTTGTATGCCCTTGGCTTGCTGCCTGTATGTTGGCGTTTTCACCGTTAGACAAGGGGGTTGCTTCCCTGCACCTTCGGGAACAGGTCCTGATTGTTGTTTGCACTTATGCACCAAATGACAGTTCCAACCTTTCTTAAAGTTCCTGGGCGGGGTGCTCGAGGGTGCTCCATTCAGAGACTCCATCATCCTGCTGGGAGACTTGAACGCTCATGTGGGCAATGACCGTGAGACCAGAAAGGGCATGACTGGGAGGAACGGCCTGCGTGATCTGAACTTGAATGGTGTTTTGTCTTTGGACTTCTGTGCAAACCACAGTTTGTCCATAATGAACACATGTTCGAACATAAGGATGTCCATAAGTGCACATGGCACCAGGACACCCCAGGCCGCAGGTCAATGATCGACTTTGTAATCGTATCATCAGACTGTAGCCGTATGTTCTGGACACTCGGGTGAAGAGAGGAGCTGAGCTGTCAACTGATCACCACCTGGTGGTGAGTTGGATCAGGTGGCGGGGGAGGAAGCTAGACAGACCCAGCGCACCTAAGGGTCTGAGGTCACTGAGGTGGTCAAACAACTCCTTGGTGGCAGGGCCTCTGGGGTGGATGAGATTCACTTTGAGTTTCTCAAGGCTCTGGATGTTGTAGGGCTGTCTTAGTTGACACGCCTCTGCAACATCATGTGCGGTGTCACTGGATTGGCAAACCAGGGTGGTGGTCTCCATCTTTAAGAAGGGAGACCGGAGGGTGTGCTTCAACTATCACGCTCCTCAGCCTCCCTGGTAAGATCTATGTCAGGGTGCAGGAAAGGAGGCTCCATTCATTAGTCGAACCTTGGATTCAAGAGGAACAATGTGTTTTTCGCCCCGATCTTGGAACGCTGGACTAACTCTTTATCCCCTCGAGGAAATTTGAGTGTGCATGGGAATTTGCCCATCCAGTCTACTGTCAGGTTTAAAGCTGTGGCCAGCGTAGCAGAGGACCCCAGTGCAGGACTCACGAGACGAGGAGGTTAAGTATTAATCAAAGCTTTAATAGCATAAACATAGAGATAGACACGAACATGAGCGTAAACTTGAACGTAGAATAACATAAAGCACACAGTGGGGGGAAACCAACTACGATGCGACAAGGACTAGACACAGACTGAGCACTTAAATACTTAAATTTCTCTGCTCAGGCTGCTGCCCCTGCAACCCAGCCCTGGATAAGCGGAGGAAAGTGGATCGATCAAATACACACAGACTCACCTTCACATTTAGAATGTTTCAGGAAAAAATGATAAAAATCTCAAGAGCATTATGCTGTACATGAAACACACACACAAAAAAACATACACACTCTCACATGTACATACTCTCTGCTATACATTTCCAAGAAATCTGATTGCATCAATTGTACCACTCCAGATACACAAAGGGTGTCCAATACATTTTAGTAGGCAGCAAAGAGCCCAATTTAATCTCAAGCTGGAGCAGTTAAACGGCTGCATAATAATAATAAAAAAGAGATGTCCAAAGTTAACAGCACGTCTCCACACTCAGTCTGCTGTCATTACAAAGAGACATTAGCGCTGTCATTCAAAGAAACAAGTTGGCACAGCTCCCAAATGTGGTAGAGGGCACGGGCAATGTCTTTGTTAACAACTTGCAACATATTGCTTCCTCAAGCAAAATACAGTGAGCAGTCCAAATGTTTTCCTTTTCTTAAAGTTTCACACTTTGTAAAACAATTTGTAAAAACATACAGTGGGCCAGATTGGACCCATTGGTGAGATACATAATGTGTGGAAATGTCCATTTCTGTTCCACTCTAATTAATTTGAGCAGATATGGTGAGCCGGTCAGCTGTCGCTATCCTAAGCTGCAACTGCTGCCAACCACCCACACATTCAAACGCACTTTCAACTCCATTCAAACAGGATCTTTGCAATTCAATAGTTATTTGTTTCTCTTAAAGGGGGTAAGATATGAGAGGTCAGTGTTTTACATCCTTTGGATAATTAAGATAGAAGAATCTACCTGAGAGGAGGATGTCAGCCTTTGCGTGTACTTGTGAGTGTGTTTGGAGAAGGATAGGCAAGAAAAGAAGAAACGTGAGTGGGGAAAAAAAGCCATACAAAAACCATGGTAAATGAATGAATGTGACAATGGAGGACATGGGTACATGGGAGCGGAGGAGAGAACTGCTGAGGATGAAAGTGGAGGGAGGAAAAGGAGATAAAGAGAGATTATGCAATCAATCAATATTCTTTACTGCGTGTGCTCTGACCAGAACAACCAATTCTAAAATCAATTCCCTCTCTGAAGCTCATAGCAAAGAGGTAACTTTCTCCCTTACTGCTCTTCTAATGACGCTTTTTCAGTGTCTACTTTTTAATCTATATACATTAGCAGTGCTCAAATATCCACCCTCCCCTCGTCAGCTCCTGACAGTGAGAAGACAGTGAGATAGTGCCAGCCACGGAAGAGCAAAGGTCACATCGATGGCTTACCTAATGAATGCCTTTGCGGTGGGAAAGGTCAATAAAGGGGTCAGCTTGCTTGTATGAAAAGGTGACACCACCCTCTGTGTAAAGTAACGTCTGTGTCTGTTAGCAAGCGTGTAAAGTCAGTAAACAATTTTACCCCTTTACCCTGAGCATGATGGGGTGTAGGCTTCGAATCACCTGTCACACGAGGTCAAAAACCATGAAGTAAAGCAGCTGTTTCCTGTTTCATAACACAAGCAAAGTGTATTCTCATTTTGCGTATGCGTACTGCTTCAAGTGATGGGCATGCAGAGTGAAAATGTGCCTTTCTTCCAACTGCAGGGCATGTTGCTGTAGTCAGTGCCAGCAGACTGGTGGGGTATGCCCTTGAACACAGGACAAAAACACACCACACACAGGGGCTGGCCTCTCTTTCTCAGTTTCACATAAAAAAAGAAAACAAGAGAAACCTCTAATTGCCACTCAAATAAACTCTTACCACACATGAAATTTCTGTTTGTGTCTTTCCTGGTTTCCTGTCAATCAGCAAAGCATCAGGAAAGCATCAAAAATAACAATAAAAATCAGGAATAGACAACATTTTTATTTTCTTTACTAGTTATCCGCGATTTATGGTACCATGGTTGTGTTCGTTTGGGAAGGGCGCGACAGCAGAGTTCACCAGGAAAGAAGGAAAAAACATTAAAGATCAAAAATTCAGAACAAAAAGCACACACAGTTGCTGCAGTGGACACTTTCTGTTGTTTTTAAGCACTCAGTTTCATTAAAGTCTTTGCTCTTCTTGTGGCTGGCTGATGGACTGACAGCAGTACAAGCAGAGCGGTTGTACCACATACAGGATTTATGACACTGCCTCCATCTGATAGCATACGTTTTCTGTAGGATGATGGACTGAAGCTGCCCATGGACTGCCAACACGCTACTACCACTGAACCATCATTTCACTATTAGTCAGATGTCTGTGCAGTACTGCAGCAACAGCAAAAAGGCAGTTAGTTTAGCTTAGCATAGCACAGAAATAATGAAAACATTTGGGCTTTTTAAACTGTGAGTTTATTTCCTCATACGGACTGTACAGGTGTACAAGTTTTAGATTTATACTGCTGATTATCATACACTGTTCTCTTTGACCATAGTATTTTACGTATAATCTTTCACAGTTCAACCAGCGGTCGACTGCAGCTTTGGGTGGGATATGGGAGGGAATCGTTTCATGTCAAACTGTTCCTTCAGTTCAGCCATATAGACTAAATAAAGCATGCGCACACTAAAACACTAAGCACAGTTTCTGTAAAAGCAAAGGGGGATTTAGGTCATTTGCTGTTTGTGAGCTGTATGCGTGTATGATTTGGCACAGCCAGTGGAAATCTTGGATAGTAAGAAATTCCCTTTCTGTGGACACACACAGCCTGTGATCGAAGTTTTTCATCTAATCCAGTCTAGATTTATCAAAAGTTGGAAAAAACCACATATCAACAGACGGTTGCTTCAGGGAGAAGGAAGGATGATGTGCCCAACAAATGTGTCCACAACTCCCGGGCTGATGTATGATATCCCATATCGTGTGGATCAAATTTCAGTTTTGACTGAAATGAGGGAAGTCACAGGCTCTGGCCAGATGGATAAACAAGCATGCTGTGTCAGAAATGATGTCAGTGCCTCGTCACCAAGGAAAGTCATACATTCAGGTTTGCAAAAATATATTTTCACTCAATCCCTCAACCTTCAACAAATAATGTGGAATTCTGTGCAAAACCCTTTAAATTAAAATTAAAAAGATAAACAGAGACATGATCTATGATTAAGATTTTCACCCAGCTGCAGAGAGATATTATTTACTGCATCAGCTGACAGCTGGCTATAAACTTGTTTTTTTTTTTTTTATTGCAGCTGTTTGAGACAG
>VUQK01029558.1:5400-17854 GCA_015106715.1 Bujurquina vittata | reverse complement strand
CCACACACACACACACACACACACACACACACACTCCTCTTGAACTGGGGTCTGTTTCTTTCCCTTTGATCTGAGTCCTAAAGCATTTCATATCTCTGGGAGAGGATTTGTGCGTTGAACAGTATTTAAATATGCACAGTAACATACATACACACAGTTACATAAGTAGCACAGACACACAAAGTCAATAACAGGCTCCAGGGTTTGGATCAAATGACAGCAATAGCTTAAACTCCCTCCTGGGATCTCCCAGAAATCACAAAATTGCATATAAACACATTCAAGCACACATATGATAATAATATCCAGTTTGCTCTGTGAAGTTTGACCGTTTACAAGCTACACAAACAGACACTGAAATACTAAGAGGAATACATAGGAATATTTTTAATTATATACAGTAATTGTATATAATGAATTTTATATAATTTATAGTTCTTTATGAAAGTGGCACAGATAAAATTTTTAAAATTATTACGTTATTTCAGTTGTTTAAAAAATACAGCGTATGGGACCTGTTATTGAAGTCTGATCACATCTCCTGTTTGGCATCTTTGGTGCTTACTTTAATTAAAAAAAAACACACAACTGTTTCTAAAGTCTGAAATCTATTTGATATCTTGGTTCTGAGGATCTTGCGGTCAAATGTCAGAATTTTACGTCCTGAAAATCAAATCTTGACTCCATATTTGGTTTAAAGTGTAGATCAAAGCATTGCTGAAATATGACCGCACGTCATGTTTGGCAGCTTTTCTGCTGATTTGAATTTTCTGACAAACTCAAACAATCCAATTTCAAAATCCTTCTGTGGAAATTTTGATAAAGTGGAAAAAATTGTGGTCTGTGAACCATTTCATAAACTCAAATAAAATGAATACAGACATCACAGGGTGCCTTGAACTTACGTGATCTGAAACATGTAACAATCATTTTTTTTGAAAGCCAGCATATGGTTTAAATTTCCTCTTTTTAATTGTTGATATTCATAAATCCACCCCCAAGTTCAGGTTCAGTGCTCAAGGTTAGTTCATGAAACTTGGTGAAAAGGAACGAGATGTCTGGAAACTTTGCTGTTATGGACTCCAACGGCAGAAGAAGACAGAAAGTGGAGAAAAATTACGTTATTTTTGACCGTTATAATATTTTACCAAAACAGCAAGGGTACACCACAAAACTCAGATGTGCAGACATTTAAAACACATGAGTATTAATTCCAATATGACAGCTGACCCCCCAGTGTTTTGTTATTTTTAGGTAGGAAGCTACAAATCTTAGAAATATGAGCAACTTTTTTCTTTTTTTGCCTTTACTGTGCTCACAGGCAAAGCTTACATCAGAAGTTTACTCATGTGCACATATGAGTTATTTTGATTGCACATAGATGGTTTTCAAAGAGATACAAAGATGCAAATTTGTCTGATAGGAACTCTGAAGTCAAGGAAGAAGAAAGTATCATTTCACATGGGACAGAAATCATCGCAGAGTGCCCTCGCCACTCTGCCTTTAATGGCAGGATCCTCTGCGGTATTATCTAGCCATGAAAAACAGCACACATCTACATAATACATGCTGAGCCATATGAAAGACCCAATCCTCCCACCCGCTCCCAAAGAACTTGAGCTGCTTATAATTATTTCTCAGGCTTAAGGGCCGAAGATGTTTTTTTGGAAAACATTTTAGAAGAAGTGAATTGTGCGCAAAAGACATGGCTGTGTAAATGTGACGTTTGCCAACGTTAGTTGGGACGCACAAAGGCAAAATAAAACAAAAGTGCACGCATGCATAGAAACCTAATTTGGGAGTAAATCCTGCCACCGGGAACTGCTGTGTGAGTGCAGCTCGCATCGATTCAACAACTCCGCTCTAATCTCGTTTTCTTTCTTTCACTCTCTCAGCTTCTCTCATCTCCAACTATCTCTCCGATCTCCTCTTTTCCCTCTTTATTCTGCTTTCTTTAGCTACATTATCTATCACTGTCTCCTTTTCGTTCTTGTTTCCCCTTGTTCCCGCTCTCCCCCTTCATCTCTCATTCCAGTTTTCACTGAAATCCTCAGCTTCCCGCTTCTGTCATCTCACACATGTTCCAATGGAGCAGAATGCCTCGCTAATAGCTCTTTTATTAATTTATAACAGGACAGAAAGCACAGGACAGTCGTTTAAAGGGTTGGTGAACTTCAGACAGAGACACAGAAAGAAAAGGAGGGTGGGAGAGTGGGAGAAAAGCCAAGGCAATCTTTCAAGACTAGACAGAAATGTGTAGAAATGCCAAAAAACAAGTGGGGAAAAAAAGGAAAACTTCAGGGAACTTAGATTGTATGATTACTTGCGTCACATTCACAAGGTTGTTATACTTCTATCAACATACTGGAGGCACAAGAAGAAGGTCGGTCTTAGATATCAGAGGCAAGCATCACAAGGGAAACAGAGGCTGCTCTTGGCTAGAAAACAATCCCACAGGCTGCTTGTGCAAACTCTTATTACAATCTATAACTAAAGTTAAGTGGCCTTTAGCGGCACAGTAAATGTCACATGTCACTCTGGTAACCTGGAAAATGTGGAAACTTGACCTTTTCCTAAAGCCAAATAGAAGGGTTGGTCCCTAAACCTAATCAAATGGAACAAGTGGAAACAAAAGTAAACGATGAGTTCAACTGAAGCCCGGACACAACTAGCTTTCTAGTCTCCTGGTAAAAAATCTGCTGTGTTTGTGTCTCCATCGCTATGCACTTCCTTATTTGAATCTCTTTTCTCTTTTAGAGTGAAGACACACCCATACACTTTAGGTACTGCGTTCAAAGATCAGCATGTGTGTGCAGAGATGCTCTCCTGCATAGATTGTTGTAACAACTGGTTATGTGAGTTACTGTAGCCTTCCTATCACCTTGATGCAGTCTGGCCATCCTCCTCTGACCTCTGGCAACAAAAAGGACTTTTTTTTTTCTCCCCAGAGAACTGGAGATTTTCTCTTTTTCCTTTTCTCTGTTAATCCTAGAGATGATTGTGTGGGAACATCAGCCATTTGTGAAATAATCCGACCAGCCTGTTTGACACCAGCAACCGTGACACATTCAAAGTCACTTAAATCACCTTTAGTTCGCATTCTGATGCTCGATTTGAACTTCAGCAAGTCGTCTTGGCCCTGTGTACATGGTTTCTAACTGCTGCCATGTGATTGACTCATTAGATATTGCCATTAACGAGCAGTTGTACAGGTGTATCTAATAAAGTGGTTTCAGTAAAGCTTAGACGGATACTTCCAGACAATGGATTTGCTCTCATAACATTATTCTAAGGACTTGTTAACCCACCAAAATGGCAAGAGAACCGATAATCATTACTGTTTGTGGTGATGTGATCGCTAATGCACTGATATGAAAAAGCATCATCCCTTCACTTGCTATGAAACTTTAAAGTTAGCACTCACATGAGGCAGGCTGTTTACTTGTTATGTACTCATAAGCTTGCGTTCCACTGCAATGTCTCCACTCTTTGTGCAAGTTTATTCCCTTTTTAGGCCACTTGTGCCTCTGGCAGTGTTTTGTGTTTCTGAGAAACATTTCTCGTGTCACTTTGTCTGTCTTCATTGTGTCTCTGATAGCCTCCCTGTGGGACTTCTGAGGAAAAAGTCTCTGTGCAACATTGCCTTACTCTGTCACGAGGGGGAGGGTGGTAGCGTTTATCTACATTTTTAGATGATCTAAATGCTTTTTCTTTAGACAAAAAAATAAAGGTACAGCTTTTAGTTATAACCTATACAAAATAAGTAAAATCAGTTGATTCTTTTGTAGGCATATCCCGTCACTTTAACAGTGTTGCTCGTTTGATGTTATGACCTTATTTGAGTCCCTGTGGTGCTGTCTGCCATGCTTGACCCCTCGTACCAGAGCGACCCTCTGGAGACAAGTGCAAGGCATCAAGCCCACTTACACTCACAAATATATATACACACATGAATGATGGATTGTATTGTTATACACACATACAGAAAAAAGTAGCAGAAGGAACACTTACACTTCATCTGCCTCACTACGGGTTTATTGGGCTCCAGCCAGTGCTGAAAGAGAGAGAGCGAGAAAAGAAAAGATGTTACTCTAAAATCAAATTCCTACCAAAGAAACTATATGAATACATGGATCGAAAACCAATCCAATAATCATCTTAGGAAATCAAATTTCTATCATTAGATTGAGCTCTGTTGCTTTAGACTGTCATTAAATGATTAATACTGTATAAGAACATTGATTTTGTATTTTTTATAGTATATTACTTAGAGTATATAATATATATGATATACATTATAATGAACAACAAGATTTTTTTCATGTTCATTGGCATGAATGAGGGAGAAGGGATGATCTTATATTCATTTTGATCTTGGTGTCCAGTGCATCCAATGCAAGGTATCATTGCTACTGGAAATTAGATGGAAAGCATTTAATTCTCCAAATCTACCAACACAGCAACACAGAGTGGCTATAAAAACTGGCCCCAAGCTAAAACATTGCATTGATGTTGCAGTAGCTGGACTGTATAGCTTTAACTTTTCTTGCCACTGAATAAAGAGCCTCTTTTGGATTGTTTTAACTTTTTAATTGTATTTTCCTTGTTTTTTTCTTCCTCACTTTGCATTAAAAAATAAAAAATAAACAAAACAACAATGAAAAAGAAAACAGTCTAGCTGAGCTTCTGTTGAGATCAAGCGTCTGCTGTGTTCTCTGTGTGGGCTGATTGAAATATGGAGACTGATCTTGTTATTATTTTGCACTTGAACTTGTAATGTAATGTATCAGCTGCTTCCAGACTGATATTCAACATTCTTACGTTGGCTGTGCTGACTCACTGCCACTGTTTCCTGTTGGTAGGTGTTATTGTGCTGTAATGAGCTGCTGTATTTAGCTATATGCTGCATATAAGTAGAATTTCTAAACGGAGGAGAAAGGTTTGATAGTGAGGCAAAAGTACAGTCAGATTTGGAGGGAGAAGAGTCTGAAAAGATTCCAGAGAAAAACAAATGGAAGTGGAAATGCTGCACATTAGCCAAAGATGCAGATGTCGGAAAACTAACCACTGACTTAAAATATTCAGTAAAAAGTAAAAAGTGAAAAATGCTGTTTGAAAAGAATTACTATGAATATAAATCACTGCATAAATGTAACTGCAGCTCTGACCTGCTGTGTAGCTCCTCCGGTCCCTCCTCTGATAAAGAATAAAACTGGTCTCAGCTTTATGCTTTACCGTTTGCGTCTCCAAATGGAATTTTTACAAGAAAAATGTGCATTTGTTTTGATAATGCCCCCACCTCGGTTTCACTTGACTTGGACAAACTAAATGATCTAGGCTCTGGGAAATTATGACAAGTATTTTCTGATTCTTTACACAAATCATCAACTGGTAATGAAAATTATAGCTGATATCATGATTAAACAAAAATATTGCTTGTGGCGTTTGCAGTGAATGTGCGTCATACTTACCCTTTGTTTCTCAGGATCTACATATCGAATACCAAAGTAGTCTTTCTCAAGCAGGTTGTAGTGATTGCAAACATGGTCCAACAGGAACTGGCCTTTGGTGTCTCTCTGCAAAGAAATAAAGCAGATCAATTTAGGACATTTAGGACAAACCATAAACCTCTGAGCTCAGTCTGATAGATGCTGCATGACTGCATCATACCCACAATGAACGACCCTTCATGAGTAATGCTCCTCTGATGAAAGAAATACAGAAGCACCATTTTGGTCTCTTGTTGTTGATATATCTGTGGTGATCATGTTCTAGGCACTGCCACCTAATGTGCCAGTAAATACAGTCTATTTGTGGTTCCTAACGCTGTGCAATCAATAAGCACCCTGCATTTACTGCCAGCTGCTTAGTCAGCACCTACTCATTCAGACGCTCAGTATGGTTTTTCCTACTGAGCATACTGACCTGCCTCTATCGCAGCACCAGGAACACTTTTGGATATATGGAGGCTGTAATTATGCAAATACATAACTCTATATGTGTGGCACAGTGGTACAGAGTGGTTAGCCCTGTTGACTCACAGCAAGCGGTTTCTGCGTTTGAATCTTCTGGGCCGTGGAGGTCTTCATTTGTGGAGTTTCCTCCAACCACAGTCTAAAGACTTGCACGTTGTCTGTGTTTTCTAAATTTGCTGGATGGTTTTCTTTCTGGTTCTCTGTATTTGCCCTACGTACAGTATATACAGATGACCTGCCTTTCACCCACTGTCAGCTGGGACAGGTGGATAAGCAGTTTAAAAAATGGATGTTTATTATTTGATTTAAGGAAATAAATATCTAAACAAGTACACCTTCCATTCATACCTATCTTGACCAAAGTCTTTAATATCTATCAAATTGACATTTTGTCATATTATATGCATCAAAGATCCCCACTCCATGCGCATATCTCTCCTATAACTGCCCTATAACCTGCTGAAGGAGGTGAATTCTGTGCTCAGTTTAGCAGAACTGATTGATTCACTCAGATATCATCTCTTTGCCCTTGAGACTGGAATTTACTCATCACTGGGGAAGCATCATCATCATCACACACAGTCAGACCGTCATTGTCACTTTGGCCAATAAAACTTCCTGTCAATGCTAATGTCAGCCAACCATCTAATCATGCAACCTTTGGTGGGAATTTGGATTATTTGGTGGGACGCAACAATAATGCTGCACATCCTTTAAAACACCTGGAAGTTTTGCACTTTATAAAATTGGTTATACTATAATAGTTTCTTCTTTCAGGTTAAAAACTTGAATTATTGCCCTGCTGTTCTGTATTTACCACTAAGTACTTGTAGGTAAATATAATTACACTGTAAATTCAGGTAAAATACATGGAAATTCCATTGAATTCTAGGGAATTTACATACTTAGTTCAGGGCCATAATATAAAGTGTTACGTAATATAAAAAAATATTTGCACTAAAGCAAAATGTTATTGACGTGATTGCACAGAGCAGGCAGCTGCAAATAGATTTTGAAGCTGATTTACTGCATGTTCTTGTGTATGCATGTGTATTTTATGCACATAGTAAGCACACTCATACTTTTAAAATGTATTGAACTGCATTAACAAAGTCTTACTCCCTCTAGCTTGGCCAGGTCTCTCATGAAAAAGAGATTTTAATCTCAATGGGACTCTTACCTGGATTTATGAAGGATAGTAAAACAAAAAAAAGAATATTGAGGCTGCTTTGAGTTCAGCAAGATTAAGAATGATCTGTTTCAAAGGTAAAAGCAAACTATATCCTTATGGTTGCCTTTTCTGTCCAGAGGGTGCTGCATCAGCAGTGGTCAGTATGCACAGCATCTAATCAGCAGCCAAGGTAAGGTCATTAGCTTTGCTCATTATTTCAATTTGCAGACATTTGCAAGTTAAATGCAGTGTAGTGACAGACATGAGCTGACTTTGTTAAATGGCTTCAGCGGAAGCACATTTTCAGCACATTTGCACGGCTGATTAAAGGCTCGAGCCTTAGATGTCCCGTTTATTTGACTGTGTTCTAATCTTCAAGAAAGCAGATCAATTTTTTTCTATTATTTGGCTAATTTTTCCTGCTCTGATTTTCCCCATTACTTCTTTTTTCTTACATTGTTGGGTCTACAGAGCAAAGTCTGAAAAAAATAAAGTAACAAGGAAGAGTTTCCATCTGATTGCTCCCTCAGCAATCAAGAGTTTCATGAGTTTATGTATAGTAAAGCTGTTTGAAGTTAAAATTGTTCTCAGTACTGAAGTTCACTAACTTTACAAGTAAATCTCTTTTTACTGAAAGCTAAGGTTGCACCTTTTATCTTTCTGATCTAATGTGATTCTTAAAACCAACTGTGTGTCATTTGTCTTGAATATTACATGTGTTTTCTGCTGGTAGGCAAAAGAAAAAAAATATTTTAATCAATTAAAAATTAATTTCTTTCCAGGCACAAAAGTCGTGCAAATATTCTGCAACAATACCATATGCCTAGAAGTCACGCAGCATCTAGAGCCTTTTTTTTAAGCTCATTAAAACATCATTATCATCACTGCTGAAAGCCACAGATTGTGAAATCAGTTCATTTGCTGGCATTACCTTCAGTTATCGTCAATCATCTTACTTCGTTTTACGCAAACATGAATTTTCATTCATATGTTGAATGGTGCAAACACTGCAATCTTTTGCCAAGGCAACCTTTTAAATAAATTTCTTGGTGAGTCATGTTGTATGTCTCGGTAAACAAATCAACAAACAAACTGTTGTAGTAGTAGTAGTAGTAGTGTACTGAAGGCGTTGACAGAACAGCCTTAGAAAATAAGATGTTTTCTGTAAATGTCACGGCAGCAACTCAAAAATAGTATAAAGACAGGAACAGCTAGACAGCTAGACGTGTAGCGGTATTTGTTGCATACCAAATAAACCAAAGCAAACATAAAACACAGCCTTAGTAAATTCCCAAAGATGCATTGTTGTACAGCAGCCAAAATTTACAGGTCAGTGCAACCAACAATAAAGAAAATTTTAAAATAAAATGTCACGATACACGGAAGGAGTTCAGTTAGGGGCTAATCACACATTATCACATTCATATTTAATTGCCCCCAGTTGCTCAGCCATTTTTACTGAAGGCTTTCACACACGATCAGCAAGCTGTGTGATTATCTGTTCTGGAAGAAACAAATTACTGCTTAAAAAAAGAAAAAGAAAAAGAATAAGGTGATTTATTCATCCATTTATAATTTGAAATTCATTGTAGCAGTCCTCCAGATTAAGACGACTGTGTTTGTGTCTGAGCAGAGGTGTCTCTGAAGTAGTCTTATTTAGGCCAGTCATTCCCAGCAAGGAGAACAAGTTAGGTACATGCAAAGCCCGAGGATACATGCAAAGATAAGCTTAACTTATTAATTTTTAACCTGTTTAGTGGTCCTGAACACTTTGAGCAGAGAAGGTAACTGTTAACTCAAAACTGGACTTGAAATTCTTAGCTAATAGTGTTGCTTAACAGTCAAAATTACAAAATAAACATCACTGATGAAACTATGAAAAAAATTCAATGATTTGACTAAACATATGACAAGCAGTTACGCTCTTAGTGAACAGCATGAATTACTAGTTAAACATGTTAGCTAAGAATATAAATAAACCAGCTAAACTCAGTGTAAATAAATGGAGTAACTGCTATGAGCAGTGGAGAGGTGAGTGAAACAGTAGTTTTGGATAGTTGAAACAGTCAGCTAATAATAACTGATAAATGGTGAACTACCACTACAATAAGACAGTAAACTAAAGTATCACAACAAATTAAACCCAGGGAAAAAAACATTGTGTTTGTGTGGGACAAAGTGGGACATGTCAGCAATGGTGAGAGGTAGTGTCCAAAATTGAAAAATAACTCTAGCAAAAAAGATTAAAAAAAACAACAACTTTATCTCTCAGGAAATGCTGTCACTTCCTTTTCTTTGTGGTAGTTTCCACCGTGTTCACCAAAATCTGCAAAGCTTGTGAGTTTTTGGTGACTGTTAACTTTTCCTGATGAGAATAGCATTAGATAGGCTGACTTTCTGACTATAATAAAAAGGCTTCCCTTTATGTACATTGGGTAAAAGCCAGACTTTTAAAAAAAGTATGGGACATTATCTCAAGAAGGGCTGCTATGCGTAGATTATGTTACAGTAAACCTGCACAAACAGATTTTTGGCAATTTTAAGGCAAGAGTGCCTAAAAAGAAAAAGCTCCCCAGTTCGATCCCAGGGTGAGACATAGATCCCTTTGGGGTTGCATCAGGAAGGGCATCTGGTGTAAAAACTGCTAAATCAGAAGAAGCTGAAAGTAGCTATTTCTTCTTCTTCTTTTTTAGGGAACACAAATAAACTGTCAATAAAGCATTGTCACAGTCACTTCACCATGTCTACAAAGTCCAGGTCCTGAGCTCCAAAGTGCTCCATTTTGTTGCTAACTGAGTCTGATTCAGAGTGGATTAGTGCTGAGCATACAGCAGATTTTTTTTATTGATTTTTCACTCAATAAAGATGCCTGTTGTACGCTGATAACAACACTTCAGCACCACTAACACATTAAAGTTGTGACAGTTCAACGATGAGTCGTAACTCGCTGTAAATCCTCGCACAGCAAAGCAGAGCTGCTGACTCAAACGGTCTTCGCCTTTTTCACACTCGTTTCACAACATCATTAAATATGTTGTTATAAAAATATTAACCTTTTCCTTACCTCCAAATTGTGGTCTTTCCAGTTTAATTAAATCTTAAAATAATAAGTGACATCGAGGATTTGGAGGGGATGCTAAGGGGTGTTTGAATGAGATGCAAAAACAAGATGAGAACTTAAACTTTTTTTAAGTAACCTGACAAAAATATATTAAAAAAATACAAAAAGCAGTGTAATATCACAACAGCATCAATTGTCTGTCAGTAATCCTAGTTGCAGCATGTCCTTCTTGGCTGGCTCAGGTGTACCGTTATATCACTAGAACACCAGTAAAGTAAATCAAATGTGTCCTAGCTGTGATTGTCTGTTTCCATGCTAACCTTCCTGTGGGGTGTATGTAAATGAGTTAGGAAAATGTCACTCTGTCTCTTTAAGCTGCCCTTTTCCATCAGCATTTGTCTGTTTGTTGTGAATCCGTCTACATCTCTTTAGGAATTTTTTTTTTTTTTGGCGGATCCGCGACAACAGTCTTACTAAGATGTTAAATCTGGAGAGCAAACAGACAGAGATCCATGGAGAGAGGAGAAAAATAGAAGAAACAGAATAAAAACAGCCATGCTGTGAGCTGCTTCCAGCCAGCTCATCAAACAACACCTTTCCTCTGTCTGGTTCTCGGGGGCAGACGCTCATGGAGCAAAGAGCTTTGGACTGATGCCAAGCAAGAATAAAGAAAAACAAACCAGACAGAGTGAAACAGGGCCAAACATGCTGAGAGGCTGAGAGCAAGCAAACATAGAGCTAAAAAAAAAGAGTGCATAAAAAAGAGAAACTGACTAGTGAAGCAGAGAAGAAGAAACGGAGTGAGGAAGAGAGATATAAAGAGTCTATGTCATGTCCAACAAGGCCTGAATACATATTTTATATATCCAAAGGCTGGGGCATTAAAGATTAACCCAGTCATCCTGTCTCTACATGAGCTCACCTAATGATGGCAAAGTGCGCTTCTCTCAGCCTCCTTGCAGACAGAAATGCATACGCACCCTGCAAATAGAGCCTAAACTGAATTCAGTTTAGCACAAGCAAAGTGCACTTTGATGTATGTTTGAGTGTGTATGTCCATGCTCTGCCATTTTTAACCTCCGTGCAGCCAGTCCAGTACAGATGCTGGCCAAACAAGGGCAAAAAATATTAAAACACAGATGTAATCAATTATTTATCCCCAAGTCAAACGTGAATTTGCAAAGCTTTTTAAATTCTGGGAAATCTGTTTTTTTTATATTAAATGGAACTTGGAAGCCATAAATTAATGGCCAACTGAAAAGTTGTGTGGTTTTCAAAGTTTTTTTTTCTCACACTCTTCTATTTGAGTAAAAAAAAAAACTCTGAAGGGTCAGGGATGTTTGAATGTTTGTATGAATGTTTGAGATTCCTCACCTAGTCAACGTGAAAACTTGAGATGTCAGTGGGTGTCCACACAAGGAGCAACTAGCAGCAACATGTAGACCAAAAACTGCAGGAAGTCAGTGGCACTCGCCCATCCTCGGCTTCCAATCACAACAGCCCAAATAACCAATGGCAACATAAAATGGTCGGGTCCCGGGTCAAATTTTACTCAACTTCAAGGCAAGCAATTGAAGTGACTACCAATGAGAGTGCAGGATACCACTGACTGACATATGACAGGGGGACAAATACAGCAGAGAGCAACCCGAGCTTGGAACATCCGCTAGCAACCAACCATCAGTGACAAAGTCATGTAAATTTGCTTGTCAACAATGGTCTAACCCTCTAATGTATTTACCTCCCTGTCATATCTCAATCATCTTATACTCATTTATTTTTTATGGTCTTTGGTTGTGATGTTGCTTATATCATCATGTATCATTTTGTTGCTACAGTTTGACAGTTAGTCACTATCCACCAGGGACCCTCTACTGTCCCTACAAACAGGTCACAGGTTACTTAGTCGTATCATCCACTCTCATTTGTTCACTTCAAAACTGAAAAGATTTCTCAGGAACTACCTGCTTTGCATTGTCCGCTGTTCTTGTGTTTGTCGTTGTTGAAATCGCTAAACATTATTAACGTTCTATTGTCTCTGGTTGCCACTTCTACACTATCCTACCAAAAGTATTCACTCACTCACCCATCCAAGTCACTGAATTCAGGTGTTCCAATCACTGCACCTAGCACCTAGGCATGCAGACTGCTTCTACAAACATTTGGGAAAGAATGGGTCGCTCTCAGGAGCTCAGTGAATTCCAGTGTGGTACCGTGATAGGATGCTACCTGTGCAACAAATCCAAT
>VUQK01029555.1:7109-19673 GCA_015106715.1 Bujurquina vittata | reverse complement strand
ATTGTCGCCTGTTAACGTTTAACAGGCGACGTGGTTAGACAACGTCTAACCCTAACCATTTGGACCCGGAAATGACAGAAACGTCACCGGTGACGTCAGACTTAAAGACCGGATACACCTATATGACCAATTTGTTTATAATCTTCCCAACAGACAGACTTAATAAACAAAAGAACTTGATTTTAAGATGGGGTAATTCTGTCACATTTATGTAAAAGGTTGAGACTTTTTGTTCTTATTTTAGCGCCATGTTTTTAATTCTTATATCCTGCCAACAAATAAAAGTATACTTGGTCTACAGTTAAAAATAATGTTTATGTATCATCTGCTGGGTTGGAAGTTTTTTAATACTGTATGACCTCTTTCTTGATTGAGTAAACATTGTAGTTGATTATTAGAGTAGCAATAATTGTGGAACAGCAAAGTAAGACACAATCATATGGCTTTTTATGGCTTGCCTCTGGTATTTTTCTGGTACTTATATATGAAGTACTTTATATATGTGGCTTCTGTCCCGTAGGGCAACCTGACCCACCCCGAGCTGCTTGTTGCTGTAGAGATGCTGTCATCGGTGGTGCTAATGAATGAGGCAATGGATGTTGGAGACCGAGCTGCTCTCTGGAAACAACTGTCCAGCATAGTCACTGGACTCAGTAATGTTGAGGATGAGTATGCTCAGAGGTGAGCATCCACATCTGGAGTCATCAACACGTCTTTTGTGAAGTCTTGATTTTCCGAGGCAGGCTGTTAACACAGTGCGTTACCTGTGTGCTCCTCAGATATATGGATGAACTGATGCGTCTTAAAGCAGCAGCCAGAGAGGAAGGGTCCGACTATCTGACCTGGAACGACATTCAAGCTTGCATCGACCAAGTCAACCAGGCTGTGCATGAGGAGCATGAACGTAAGAGGCAGACCATTTACATCTTTGACAGAATTCAGTTCATTTCTCTTCAGTTTTATTTATATAGTGCCAAATCACAACAACAGTCACCTCAAGCGTGAGCAAACATTTGATGACAGTGGGAAGGAAAAAGTCCTTTTTACCAGGAAGAAACCTCAACCAGAGGGGCAGTCATCTGTCGCGACTATTTGGGGGGAGGGGAGGGAGACGGGACAAAAGAGGGTCTGTGGAAGAGAACCAGAGATTAATAATAACTAATCATTAAATGCAGAGTCGGGTATAAACACAGCCAGAGTGAAAAGAGGTGAGTGACGATTCAATTTCAATTCAATTTTATTTATATAGCGCCAGATCACAGCAAACAGTCGCCTCAAGGCACTTTATATTGTAGGTAAAGACCCTAACCATAATACAGAGAAATTGCAACAGTCAAAACGATCCCCTAAGGAAAAACTCCTTTTTAACAGGAAGAAACCTCCAGCCCACCCATCCATCTACTATGGACAGAATTTCTAGGCGTAGCCAGATGGTGGAAGGCTTCTCCCTTGGTGGCCTCAAGGTCTTGTCTCTGCTTTTTGCGGATGATGCGGTCCTTTTGGCGTTGTCAAGTGGTGGCCTCCAGCTCGCAGTGGAACGGTTTGCAGCCGAGTGTGAAGCGGCTGGCATGAGAATCAGCACCTCTAAGTCTGAGGCCATGGTCCTGAGCCGGAAAAGGGTGGATTGCACTCTCCGGCTTAGGGACGTGTTTTTGCCCCAAGTGGAGGAGTTCAAGTATCTCGGGGTCTTATTCACGAGTGATGGGGGAAGGGAGCGGGAGATCGACAGACGGATTGGGGCAGCTTCTGCAGTAATGCGGATGCTGCACCGATCTGTCGCGGTGAAGAGGGAGCTAAGCATAAAAGCGAAGCTGTCGATTTACCGGTCGATCTACGTTCCCACCCTCACCTATGGTCACGAGCTTTGGGTAGTGACCGAAAGAATGAGATCGCGAATACAAGCAGCGGAAATGAGTTTCCTTCGAAGGGTGGCTGGCCTCTCCCTTAAGGAAGTGTGGCCATCCGGGAGGGGATCAGAGTAGAGCCGCTGCTCCTCCACATCGAAAGGAGCCAGTTGAGGTGGCTCGGGCATCTGGTTAGGATGCCTCCTGGCCGCCTCTTTGGTGAGGTGTTCCGGGCATGTCCCACTGGGAGGAGGCCCCGGGGTAGACCCAGGACATGCTGGAGAGATTATATCTCTCGGCTAGCCTGGGAACGCCTTGGGGTCCCTCTTGATGAGCTGGTGGAGGTGGCTGGAGAGAGATAAGTCTGGGCTTCTCTGCTTAGGCTCCTGCCCCCGCGACTCGGCCCCGGATAAGCGAAAGAAAATGGATGAATGGATGGATGGCTGGAAACCTCCAGCAGAACCAGGCTTAGGGAGGGGCAGCCATCTGCTGTGACCGGTTGGGGCTGAAGGGAGAGAGACAGAACAAAAGACATGCTGTGGAAGAGACACAGAGATTAATTATAAATAAGCTTGATCAAAAAGGAAAGTTTTAAGCATGATCTTAAAAATGGAGAGGGTGTTTGTCTCCCAAATCCAAACTGGGAGCTGGTTCCACAAAAGAGGGGCCTGAAAGCTGAAGGCTTTGTCTCCCTTTCTACTTAAGTATCCTAGGAACCACAAGTAAGCCAGCAGTCTGAGAGCGAAATACTCTATTGGGGTACTTTTCATTTCAAACTCTATAATCCATAAAGTGAATGTTTTTACTTGTTTGATGTAGATTTTTGGTTTTTTTTAGTATAAGAAAATACCAGTACCTTCATAAGTAATCTTTCTTTGTGTTATTTGAGTTATATTTCACCTTTTTGTCAAATACGGCCACATCTTGACTGAAAAAAGACATTCTTCATCCTCATCCTCCTAGAATCTTATAAACAGACCCACATCTTTTTAATACTTTTTATGTATCTGCTTGTGTTATTGTAGGAATTGCTGCCATTGGACTGATCAATGAAGCCCTAGATGACGGGGATCCAATGAAGACATTGACAATGCTTCAGAGTCCCTCAGCCAAGCTCACAGATGTGGATCCGTCTATTGCTCAGCACTACCATGACAAACTCTTGGAGGCCCGCAGAGAGAAGGCTCATGTAAGACAGGACCTCATCTTTCTGACTTCTGCAGAAAACAAAATAACAGAGGAAGAAAACATGTTTGCTTATTATCTGCTCATAAGTATGGGGTTTGGATCGCAATAACTGCAGCATTGTCGCTTTATTTACTTTTTGTGTGTATCTAGTATTCCTGTGAACATTATGCAAACAGTGCATTCAAACAGGGCACGGCTACAGTTACATCCAGCCAGGTTTTTTTTTAAACTGCAGGTTAGTAAAGTTAAGGGTTTTATATTTGACTTGACATGGGATGCACATAGAAGATTCTTATGATCTTGGTTGTCATATTTACTCTAAGCAAGTTATCAAGTTCAATATTTGGTCTTAATTAGATGGGATGAACTTGGATTTTTCCTCTTGGCTCAGCTACTGTATGGGTATATGAGGACCTTTTTTTGATAATTCATATATTTTATATAGTGCTTTCATACATGCACTAAAACTGATAGCTGTTGCAAATAATGCATGTCCTCAAATGGCAATTTATTGTTACACTTTTCTTTTAGAGTTCAGAATGTGGTAGTGAGTCGGGGGTTTTGTGTGCCCAAGAAGAGAAGGATTCACACTTTCCTGAATTTATACTTTATTGCTCTGTTATTTAGTGTCACAATCAGCCACCTCTTCAGTTAGTTCCTTGCCTTATGGATGGACTCCACCCAGCCTATCATAATGAAATGGGAATCCAGGGGGATGCCATGTCTTTAGGAGCTAGCCTTAGTGAAAACCTGTTCTACCTACTGTTGAATAGGTATTCAGATGAACTGTTAAAACATGTAATTAAGGCTTCAGAATGCAGGTTCCAAAACCAGTGAATAATATCATGGTGGCTCCATCCATCTTTTTATATATAGTAGTCTATGCTTTTGCCATGGGAGACTGGGGATTGACTCTGTTTTGGAGCCAGTTTCAAGTGGAACTGCAATTTTTGGCACATTTTTTCACATTGGCTTCTTTTTTTTCTCAGTTGGGACTTTGAGGACTTTGATAAAAGATTTTTAAAAACCCATTATTTTTTAATATAATGAAATCATGGCTACTCTAAGCATAACATCAATAAACATACACGAGAAACATTTTCTACACATACATTCATTCTTCTGATGTAAGTAAGTATCATATGTTGCATTACAGGATCTGAGAGTCCCAGACGTTTAAAGCAGTGTTTTGTGCATTAAATACCTGTAATAGTCCAGTGCTGGGCATTTTATTTTAGTGAACCTAAACCTGTAGCTCAAAGGGAGGTGTTAAAGTTACACATGGCTTCATGTGACTCAGGCGTCTGAGCTGTGCATGACTCGAGTAGACTCTGGTGTCATAATGTGATCACCCCCCTTCTCCCCCTCCCCTTATTTCCTGTCACATCTGTGTGGGACATGCATGCTTGTCTGTGCCTCCTTTCTCTCACTCCCGTAACCTTTCTGAGGCCTGACAGTTCTTCTCTGTTGCTCTTCCTTGGTTGATCATTTATGAAGAGCCATCCTTGCTCTCTTTCACTCATTTGCCTGTGTTATCATTACTTGATGGATGTTGAGTCTGTGGAGGTTCGTGTGTGTGTGTGTGGTGGTGGTGGGGGAGAGTGCATTTGCATAGGGTGTCACAAGCAGAGTGCCTTTCTTTTGCTGTTTTTCTGTTGAAGGTGAAGTCAAGCTTCAGGTCAGAGTGCAGGAGCTGGTTATAGCTTTACTGCAGTGCACAAAAGGAAGCTCGTAGCGGTCAAAGGTTTCCTCCTAATTTCTCAAGAATATACTCGGTGTATTCCTTTTAGCACTGAGTCTGTTTTTGTCCAGTATAAATACTGTTGAGGGATGTTTCTTATCAAACCACTGCCCAAAATGTTTTCAGAGTCAACATCATCAGGTTAATCTAAAATCTTTAAAAACATCATGTGGGAGCTCACTTTCAATATAGTCACTGAAAAAAGAAAGCGGGGAAAACATGGATAGGAAAAACAGCCAGCTATTTTCCTGCTGATTTCACAGGCATAGGAAATAACAAGCTGGGTCTCAGTCATTTGCTTCCATAAATGGGCAGAAATTTGACCAGTGTATTAAATGGGCTTAGACCCCTGGGCACACTCGCAATCCTCTTGTTGTCAGCTGGTGAGTGTGGCTGGTTGAAGTGATGACCTGAAGACAGAGGAAGTGGTTAAAGCTTCCTGTTGGGTTTCAGAGGGTTGATGCCAATGAGATATTTCCACGTCATTGATATCTTAAAGGAGTTGGGAATGTTGGGAATAAGGTGGCTGTTTCCAGTCAATCTGAAGTAAAGGAAATTTTGGAGGAAAAAAAATGAGTAACAAAGCTGTTTTGCCTGCTGTACAGTTTGTGAGTAGGCTTCTTAGTGTTGCTTCATAAACTCTGCAATATTAGAATAGTTAGTCGTAGACAGGCAGAAGCTGGTTTTGACTGTGGGCTGAGGCTGTGCCTAGATAAACAGCAGGAAGTCCTGCCCAAACTCTGACTTAACAAGCCGAATATTCTCCGTTGTGTCTCTTCACTTCGCTTCACTTTGTAGCTGCAAAAATCACAACACAGAGACTGTATGAATGTCTGTGTAGGCACATGCTTAGCTCCATATGTGTTTTCAAGTTTCTCACGCTAAGAGACACATGAACGACCTCATGATTTCTAGGGAAATACAGAAGTCTAGATAGATGAATTATAGATATAAATTTACCCAGCCCCCTCAGCTTTCACTTCCTCCTTTTCCACAATGTGCTTGTAGTGTGTGACAAACTGCATAAAGCTTCACCCAAGTCCTCCTCCTACTCCATCCAGTCCACTGCCCTTTCTGACACCACACCCTGTCTAGCACCACCCGCCAGCTGCAGTGACTCATTGCCCACAAATACCAATTACAGCACGAAAATGCAAACAGACAAACACTAATAAGCACCGGCCCAGGTACGGCTTTATTTACTGTAACGACAGGGCTTTCTTTGAATCCTCATGTATGCATGCTGCACAAGATGGGATATCAAATTTTATCCATGCTCTTCTTTCTCACACACACCTCCTTTTACTTCGTGACACTAAACATGAAGAGGCGGGACACATGAAGGAGGTGGGGGTGTTGTTGCCAAATGAGCGGCCTGCTTTACCAGGCTCTGAAAAGCAGCAGTAACAAGTAGCAACCAGCAGCAACACTCCTTACACAGAGGCAGAGTGCGCCATCTGGATGCAACTTTGCACCACTGCATCTTCTAACACTCATCTGTATTCATGTCTTAGAGTGGTTTGTATAGTGTGAAAAAAAAATGGAATCCAGTGGCATGCAAAAGATAAAGTAGAAGAAGAATCCAACATTAAACACTACATTTGTGGCTGTGCTTTTGGTGACATTTCTTACAAATTTGTGGTATGGTGCATTTTAGCTTCCTGGGGGTAACGGAACTGAATCCTGTCCATATATTTTCAGCAGCTACAACCCGGTTCATCGATTTTTAAAGTGTAGCAGCATTTGCCTACTCTAATGAAAGAGCTTCTCAGTCATAAATATTAAAGGTGACATCACATAAAAGGTACACCACCATGTGGCTGTAAGAGATGATGTAATTTGAATACTGGGTGATTTTGGGATAGTGTGAATGAGTACACTATGTAAATGTTCCATTTCTAACAACGTCTGTTGTGTTGTGTTGTATTAAAAAAGAAAAAGCATGACTGGAGTTATATAACATATCACCCATAAATAACAGCAGGCTCTGGAATTAAGAAAACATTCCTACGAAATCCTTTTTCCTAATACATTACCAGGCACTGTGCAGCTGTTATAAAGTGTGTGAAAATAATTTTTCTACGCTTTTATGAAGGGCCTTCTTTTCAGGATGTCAATACAATGCAGTTTTTGAGTTTCATTTTACTCTGAACATGCTAAGCTAGAAAGCCCATTTTATCTTTGAGCAACAGCTGGATTTAATCAAAGGAGCCTTAGTGTACTTTATTTTTTGTCACGTGTATACTGTCCCCGTGGTCGATATTATCATACTATAAACACAATCAAAGTTTCATATAATGAGGTCAGCATATGTAGCAGACTGCTCTCCTCAGTTCTCTTTGCTCTTTGATGTCATTGATGGGGAATCTCGCTAACACAATCGTGTTAGGTGTGCAGCGCTTGCTGTAAGCACAGAAGCCTCCACGTACTGGCTCAAAGGGAGAATGAAGCTAAAAATGGATTGTTTCACAGAGTGGATAAACTTAAGCGTCTGCAAGATAAATAAAAATTATGTTTGAATAATGCAAACTGAGGGACAGCCCAGTTTGCGTTATTCTGCAGTTTATGCGACAGATGTCGATGTGATTGCTGTGCTTTTCTGAAAAAAATTTCCTGTGTTCATGCAGGAGACACAGGATCCCTCCGCTGTACTGTGGCTGGATGAGATCCAAGATGCCATTTTGAAGGCCAACCAGGACACAAAAGAAGCTTTACAGTGTAAGAACACAAACCTTTATGCCACACTTGTCTTCAGTAGTCTAAAGTGGACTGAAGCCTGACATGTGCGTTTGTTTCTGCAGTCTCTCAGGCCATCCAGGCTGTTAATCAGGCAGTGGACAGTGGAGATGCAGCTCAGACACTGGCTGCTCTGCGTAATCCTGGAGCAGGACTGTATGGTGTCACCTCTGAGTGTGCCCAGACCTATCAGGACGACCTGGTCAAGATTAAAGAGGGCAAAAAGGAAGAAGGTGAGAAAAAAGTCAGAACATGAAATTGATTAATGATGTCCAGTTTTGATGCAACTTGCAACAGTTCAAATAAGTTACAAATGTGTAAAATATGGAGATTTATTTCTGGATTTTGCATAGGGAAGCTTCATTGTTAAGAGGGTGCAGCACAATCAGCTAAATGATTATAAATGAGCTGCACCCATAGACTACACAGGAGCAGAAACTTGGATACCTGCTGATGAAAGATACAAATATAAGAAAAGAACTACCACTAGAAGGAAGACAGATAATTGGATAGAAAAGTACTTTGTTAATCCCAAAGGAAATATAGAAGGAAAAAATATTTCAGTGGTTTCATATAAAAATGCTACAATTCAAGGAAGCAGGTACTTTCAGTAAGAACCAAATAATGGTTAATAAATAAATATAAAGCACAAAAAAGAGAAAAGAATGTATTTTACTAATAATTCCATTATTGCTACTGTACACTTCATAGCAGAATTTAATGGGAATTGTTTCTTTTTACTGGATCAAGCTGTACTTTCATCCTGCTTCCGAAAAATTCTGTGTCCAGGTGATAACGGCAGTGACTGGGTGAAACACTGGGTGAAGGGAGGACACAACTACTACTACAACCTGAAAACTGAGGAGGGCACTTGGGTGGAACCAGAGAACTTCATTCAGAACAACACCCAGCTCAACAAAGAGGACATCCAGGTCGGTATCTCTCCCAGTGCACCGCTGCACTTTTAAAGTCCTTTAACATAACATAACTTTTAACTAGGTGCTTTATTCTGCCTGTTAGGGGGTGGTTTCTGGGGTAACCACAGCCTACAATCGAGAGCAGCTGTGGCTCGCCAATGAAAATCTAATAACCAAATTACAAGCTCGCTGCCGTGGCTATCTGATGAGAAAAAACCTAAAGGAGCGGATGGAGTTCCTGAAATCCCAAGACCCTGCTGTTACGTGCATACAGGTGATACAGTCATGTTTACTCCTGCCAAGGTTACACATGGATAGTAACATCAGTCTGATAAAAAAGGTCATTATCATAATTTTGGGTCTCCCCTTTTTCTCAGGCTCACTGGAAAGGTTACAAGCAGAGGAAGACGTTCAAAGAGCGTAGGGAGTATCTGGAAGACCACACTGCTGAGGCTGTCAAGGTAAACTCTTGATGCAGTTCCACTAATCTGTGTACAGTTAGTAGTATAAATAAACTAACGGATTAATTTGGGTTTTCTCAGATCCAGTCGATGGTTCGGATGCATCAAGCTCGAAAGAAGTATAGGGATCGTCTGAAGTACTTCCAAGATCACGTGAGTATTATTTGCCTTAGACCCTGACAGGTCAAATTAGCTGCAGTGGGACTTTCAAGAGGAGACATTGTACATTCTCTGCCACAATTTACATTTAAACTAAACAAATAGCTCATTATTTAATGAAAGCTTAAAGTCATGTTACCTGAACATAAATCTCCTCTGACATTTCCTCTGGGCCCTGTGGGGTTTGAGGTGATAGCTCATTTAGCACTTTGATATATGTGACTGCGGGTTCCTTCAGTGCTTTTTGTAATGAGCACCATTGATCAACCAAGTGATTGCTATTTTCTACTACAGATCAATGATGTGGTGAAGATTCAGGCTTTCATTAGAGCCAACAAGGCCAGGGACGACTACAAGACACTGAGTAAGTAGAATCTGGAATACCAAACAAAGTCTCTGAATTTTGGGGTGACATGACATTTTACTTATATTTCTACAGCCAGCGCTGACAATCCTCCAATGGGAGTGGTGAGGAAGTTTGTCCACCTGTTGGACCACAGCGACCAGGACTTCCAGGAGGAGTTGGAACTGATGCGGCTCCGTGAGGAGGTGGTCACCAACATTCGCTCCAACCAGCAGCTGGAGAATGACCTGAACCTGATGGACATCAAAATTGGCCTGTTGGTGAAGAACAAGATCACTTTGCAGGAAGTGGTGTCCCACAGTAAAAAGCTGACCAAGAAGAACAAGAGCCAGCTGTCAGACATGATGATGATGACCAAGCAGAAAGGAGGCCTGAAAGCTCTTAGCAAGGAAAAGAGGGTTAAACTGGAAGCCTACCAGTATCTATTTTACCTGTTACAAGTAAGAATCCAGGACATCTCTGTTCTTCCATTGCTTTGTTGCAAGCCAATTTGTACTGTTTCCTACCACGTTGCTAAAAAACACTTTACCTAAGGATGAAGGGCAAATCGGCCTAAAAATATAGATTTTTCTCAGTTTAATATTGATTCATTTTGTGATACTGGTGCTAGATGTCAGTGGTTTTTATCCAAACATTTAAGCGCTCTAAACAGAATTCCTTATCAGTTTACCTTCCCAGAGTCACTACTTTAAACGAATGAGCGTAACATGGCATTGCAATACTCAATACGTTGTGATCATCACATCACATTATGCTATTGTACTAATTATATATATTTCTGCTTCTTTTTAGACCAACCCAACATATCTTGCCAAGCTGATCTTCCAGATGCCGCAGAATAAATCCACAAAGTTCATGGACTCTGTAATCTTCACTCTATATAACTATGCATCCAACCAGAGAGAGGAGTACCTGCTACTCAAGCTCTTCAAAACTGCCCTGCAGGAGGAAATCAAGTGAGAAACCCAGTCAGCCTAATAATTCACAAAAAGTCTTAAATTGAATGAAGACCGAACAGACTTGTCTTTAACAAATGTCTACAGGTCAAAAGTGGACCAGATGAAGGAGATTGTTACAGGAAACCCTACAGTAATCAAGATGGTAGTCAGCTTCCACAGAGGTGCACGGGGGCAGAATGCCCTGCGACAGATCCTAGCACCGGTTGTCAAAGAAATCATGGATGACAAAACGCTAAACATCAAGACCGACCCAGTAGACATCTACAAGGGCTGGGTGAACCAGATGGAGACTCAGACAGGAGAGGCCAGGTGAGGGCTGAACAGTATGGACCAAAATTAATATCTCACTATTTTTAGGTGATGTGTGTTATTTTTGAACAGTGTCGTGAATGGAAAAATGCAAACATTGGCATGACAACAGTTCTATAACGCATCATCTTCTGTAGATGATTAAACTTTATCTTCCCCATACTCTTGTTAACAGTAAGCTGCCTTATGACGTCACTCCAGAACAGGCCATGGCTCACGAGGAGGTGAGGACAAGACTGGAAGCCTCCATCAAGAACATGAAGACAATCACTGACAAATTCCTGTCTGCTATAATCGTCTCAGTGGAAAAGATTCCGTACGTTGCTCACTTTCACCATCGCTGTCTGCATCACAAGATCACATTTTTACACACTTGATTCAGCTGGAACTTCTCTTTCTTCTTTTTCAAAGCCCAACCCTTGTTTGTATCACTGCGTCTGTGTTTTTGTCTCTCAGGTATGGGATGCGATTCATCTCCAAGGTGCTGAAGGATACTCTGCATGAAAAGTTTCCAGATGCTACAGAGGATGAGTTACTCAAGGTTTGGCCCCTTCATTTGTAAGCTTAATCCTGGGCACACTGGACGACTCTGTTTTCCAAGAAACCTGGAATGCTTTTCTTTTATGTTGGGAGGCAAGCAAGAGGGTTAGATGAATGAATAGTGCACGAAACTGTAAAGTGTCTTTGAGTACCATGAAAAGCGCTATATAAGTCTAAGGTAATATTATTATTATAGGTACTGTACAAAAACATGGCCAAAAGTTTGAAATAACCAGGTCAGCGTCCACATAGCTAATCACTGTGCCAAAAGCTCAGAGTTCAGACTGCTCTAAACACTGTGCTTCAGACAGTTTATTTTCTTTCTTGTTCTCTTGTCTTTTCATGATGTACAGTAACAGAGTAGCGATGTCCCTAATATGGTCATCTCTGCATGCAGCTTTGGCTTTCAGTAGCACGGCCTCGTGCTGTTCAAACCTTTTGTTTATGAGGGGCAGCCAGTCGGCCAACCACAACCACAGTGCAATTGATGCACAGATGTGTGGTGCTAAGAGCATTAGTTTTGCACCCATACTAGACTGAGCCTATAGAAAGGTGTTGCATACGGCATCTACTCTAACCACCGTACCCTTCTACATTTAGGACGATGATTTACATTCACATTCTGAAATGCGCTTTGACCTTGATGTTTCATAAGCATTGCTTCTCTTCTCCAGCCTTCTTCATCAGCCATCTTCCTTACTCTACTTTCCCTGGTTCACACTCTTTCCTTTCTTTTTCTTACTCTGCTGTTGCTCTTATTCTTCCACCTCACCAACCAGAACCATCCTTTCTTTCCAAGTTCTGGGTGTCCTCCTCCTCCTCTCTGTCTGCTGACATTAAGGTGAGCTATGCCACTCTACTGGCTCTCCTCCTCTTGCTGCTCAAACGTTTTCCTTACTTTCAAGAGCTTTTCCGCATGTTGCACTTACCAAGCCTGTGAATCTCCTCATGACTAATGGTCCTAAAATAGAGAGATTCCAAAAGCAACAGCAGCCAGTCTTTAAAAAATTACGTGGATTAATGCCTGATGTCTATATTAGCAGCATTTGGTCAGTTAAGTTGTACCTGTTGATGCATGATGCTAAGAAGTGTCTTCCAGTTTTGAGATTTTATGCACTAATGCTTCTTCTAATAGTTTTCTTCATAATTAAGACTCAGAGTATTGAAATGCAGGTACAATGCTGCATTTTCTGCTTGTGATCATTTTAGATGAGTGACTTGTTTTATTTTAAACTTTCAGATTGTGGGTAACCTCTTGTATTACCGCTACATGAACCCGGCCATCGTGGCTCCCGATGCCTTTGACATTATCGAGGTGTCTGCTGGTGGTCAGCTAACCACTGAGC
>VUQK01029551.1:44460-75813 GCA_015106715.1 Bujurquina vittata | reverse complement strand
GCAAATAAAACGTAATATTTACATATAATTTTCATGAACAGTACGCAGGATATAATCTCTTACGGCTGTTTTGGAGCACGTATTTTTGAGGACGTGAACTTACGTTTAGACTTTACAGGGCCTAATCTGGGATTGTGAGAGTGGCAGGTTGCTGCTATTTGTGTGGAGCTGTGTGACGTGCAGTCACAAGTCTGTGCAGACCTGATGTGTGTTTGAAGTGAAGCTGTGGAATTCAGACGAGTGGGTGTGTGGTCAGCTGTTGTAAAACCTGGATTTCCCCCCAGTGGTTTTGGGCAAACTGGGCTGCTCAGAAACCACTGTGACTGTTCTTGGACACTGGCCACTATAAAGGAAAAGGAGAAGAAAATCCTCTTGCTGTGTATAAGTAAATCACAGTTTCCTTAATGTCCTGTGTAGGTTGCATCGAGGGAAAAACAAAATCATCAAAACTGTATTAAACTTAAATGCAATGTTATTTCCAAATTCTATTTGAGGAGCACTGTGTCATGTGTAAAACTTCTTTTCGTGCTGAGTGACGAGAGGTTTGTGTGTAGCTGTGTATCAGCTTATGAAAATCAAGAATAAGAATGCAGTTTTAAGTTTGAGGGTGAGGAAGTCACTCCCACTCAGAGACAATAAAAGGGTGAAATTGTGACGTACCACCTGACTGATTGCTGACATTTCCACCCTTCATTCATTAACAGTCCCTGACTGGTTTTCACAGCTGACCCTGGGCCTGCAGAACATAGGGGCCTAAATGTCACGGCGCCTTCTTCTCCACATAGGTGAGACAGCAGGGCACCCTAAGTGCTTGCATACCCACTCAGCAGCCAACATTTATTGCTTTTAGAGGAGAAAATGGATGGTGAAATTATATGAATTAAAGCATTTTAAATATGAAACTTTCAGTGTGACATTGTCCATAAAAGCATTTTACCTAAACATGATGACACCAAGGGTCACACAGCTTTTCTCGGGACAAAAAAAAAAAAAAAAGATCTGCTCATAACTCAACTCAGTTGTTCGTTTTCACATAGACTTAGCTTCTCAATAGATTTTATGAGCTTGGTAGAGACCCAATGCATTGCCACCACTCTGTTGATCAAAAAGCATCCCCATAATATTGTGCATACTGTACCCATGAACTCCTGCAGAAAAATGTCTTCATAGGCATAGACCCTACCAATTTTATTACTCTCTAGTGCTTCACAGGTAAAATTTCTGGACTTAAGTGAAATGTCTCAACAGCTCTTGGATTGCCTGAAATATTGTGCACAGTTTCAGGCCTCTTCAGATTAACATGCAAAGTAGCATTACCACTATCAACCTGACAGCAACATGGTTCCCTTTATTAGGGGAATCCTTTCTTTGTGGAGTTTCTTGAGGGTCCTTCAGTATGAGATTCTTCAGGCTATTGTGGCCTCATTCAGATTCCAAAAACATGAATGTAGTTTAATTACTGACTTTAAACTGGCTGCAGTTTAAAGTCATGATCCAGATTTTAGTAAGCAAGCGGATGGATGGATGGATGGAGATACATTGTACAAGGGACTAACTGTCAGGAACACCCTGACAGGTCATTTGCAATGAAGGATAACATCCAACTTTAATTATCATGAAAATGTGAGTATCTGGTGACCTTTAGGAATTAGTATTTTTATTATTAGTATTTTTTTTTCAAAGCTGCAATATCTGGGAAAATAAATCATAATGAATTTACTGTACTATACAAAGCTACAGTATATTATATCACAGTGAGATTACTGTAATAATGCTTTCATTATAAACCAGATAACAATCATTACTTACTGCAAGTGGCACCTATTTCTTACAGGTTTATTTGTTTTCTGTTTGTTCTTTTCTACGTTTGTAATTGTGGGTTTTATCCCACTGACACAATTTTGTTTCTTCTTTTTTTAGCAAGAAAACACATAATGGTTTAATATTACCACTTAATCTAATTTATTTAGAATAACTAAAAACTGCATGAACAAACATTAAACATACCCGTGGCACTTTTACATTCAAAGCATGTTTAGAGGTACACATGTACTGTAAGCTTTGACTGGCCGTGAATCTGTACACAGTACCAGTCAAACATTGTGTCCAAACTTTTGGCAGGTACTGTATGTAGCTACCAGAATACAATACATTATCTTCAGATATTTTTTAAAACAAGGTGCATTTTGAATAATTTCACATCTAATATTTATCATTTTATATGATGCTCTGATTGCACGGACTTAAAAATTTCCTTAGAGGAAAGACAGACAGTTCTACGTAGAGTATCGGGTGTACACAGACAGTGCAAAGGCAACAAACATGTTTCATTGTTTGTGTTTTTACTCTGACTGAGAAGACGTTTTGGGAATACTCGCGAATGTTTTACACATACAGCTGTGTGAAAAAAGAAGTACCCTTGTCAGCATTTTTGACAAACAACTTTCCTACGTTCATAAACTTTTCAAGACGTGCAAAATTGACACTTTGCATTTGTTTTCATAATTTAAATAAATAAATAAAAGACTGAATGGTCACATGAGAAAGTAATTTTACATTTATCTCACACTGAAATCAATTTTTACATGACTGTATACAAAATATATTTTTTTAAAATTAGAAGTCAGATAGAGAGTAAGCTTGATCTGTGAAAAAAGATTGAGAGCACACATGAGCCAGGTAGCATAAATATAATGCAGCCCAGAGATATGAGACAAACTGAGTGGTGGAAGAGACCAGATGGTGGGGTAATACTGCTCTGCTCTCATTACTTTTTCCTCCCTGACATTATTGTTTGGAAAATGGATATTACAGCGGACATAATAGCCTTTATCTGCAATTTTCTCCTGCATAATTCCCTTGGTTCTGCTCCTTCAAAGGGAGATGAAATGCTCACCTGATAAAGGCAGAGAAGAGGTCTGCAGTAATGTACTCGCATGGACAACACACGTTTTATTTCAGCCACCTTAGGTGCATTTCATACAAAATCAATAGACTAAAACTACATGAGAAATAAAACACTTCTCATAAACTGACCATATTTTTTTGCCAGGCTTTTTACTGCCATAAATTGAAAACCTGAAGCGCTTCAAAAGACTTATGGCACTGGACTATCCACTGGTTAAAGAAGTGATGGAAGCCTGCATCATATTACTCAACTTAATTACATCAAGAATATCTGAAAGTCAGACACTGCATCTTTGCAGATTAATGATAATAACTACGAGCAAAATCAGTGATAAATGAAGGCGTAACCACGCTTTTGAAACAATGGATGTATGAGTAATGTTTATGGCTCTGCCAGACTTCTCTTTAAACAGCCTGATAAATATGTATAATGTAAAACTGCAGCAAGATTTTTTTTTACGAAGGATGATAGGCTTCATAAGTTCTTTCATCAGCAGATTGGTGCGACCAGAACAGCGCTGCAGGCCTAATTGGAATAATTTAACTGCTTACTTTGAAGTGTGAAATATGTGTGCTGGAGAAGAGGTTCCTGAAAGGTCAGTGCTAGAGGCAGTACATGTTGATGCTTTGAGCTGTCGAATGTCGTGCTGAGACGATATCATTGTTTGTGTTTTTTTGATTAACAATGCAGCTTCATAAAAAAATATGTCACTAATATTAAGGTTAAAGGTTTGCACTTGTTTTGTTGATATTTTTGGAATTGCAGCCATGTCCAGTGCTTTGGTCACACCATTAATTGCAATAAAATCAAGACAATTACGAATA
This sequence comes from Bujurquina vittata, assembly GCA_015106715.1. Taxonomy (NCBI): domain Eukaryota; kingdom Metazoa; phylum Chordata; class Actinopteri; order Cichliformes; family Cichlidae; genus Bujurquina; species Bujurquina vittata. Next base: position 72,081 of record VUQK01029551.1, on the reverse strand, counting down.
TGATGTGAGACTTTTTTTAGTTGCAAAATAAAAATTGCAAGTATTTGGAAAATATAAACTAGTGGTGGTGGGATGGTTTGTTTTTTGTGCAGTTCTTTGTGGGAGGACATGAAATGCACTACTGTGTAAAAGTCTTGAGCCAACACTCATTTCTTCATATTTTGCAAGGAAAATGGAAAAAAGCTGCAGCAATTTACAGACTCATACTCGTCAGACCCTGAGTTTGTAACTGAAACCGCTTTATGTACAAACTCAGAGTTGAGTAACAAAGTCAATTCAACTGCAAATTTTGCTTCAGATGAGTAGGCAGGCAGCTGAGTTAGTGGAGAGCTTACATTCTCGTAGTTAAATTCAATGAACCCAGAAAGGCGAGTTACAGAGTTCAAAGTTAATCCACGAGTCGAGGTTCCAGCACAAGGGAGAGGGGATGAGAATGTGAGTCGCACAGGAAATGATTCTAAACAGTTAACTATTGCCACTAAATCGAGCTGAACAGTTTGGCAATGATTGGAAGAAAAGCCGGTCCCTAAGTACTGTGGTTAATGAAGTAATGACACTTAGGTGTGACAACCCAACTGCTGCAGCCCCTGACCACACCTGCCAGGGTACTACAGTATGACAACAGTATGACTACAGTATGACAAATACAATACTTAAGGCAAAAGAAAAAGGGGCTGTACAATTCTAACAAGCTTTACGGTCAAAATTTGGTATGACCATCTTTATTCTTTCACACAGCCTGAATTGACTGAGGCGAGATTTATTGTTAGGTGTCCTCAGGAATAGTTCTCCAGGCTTCTTGAAGGCCATTCAAAGCTCTTCTTTTAATGTTCAGTCCTTCTTGTTCTCTGTCATTGTTTTTTCAGATGTCTCTAAACACTCACTATTGTGTTTCTCTCCTGACCTTCTCTCTATGAAATGATGGATGGCAATTTCAAATTTGTATTCATCACTCTCTAAGACCTGTTGTCACTGATTTTCAGTCCGGTTTTTGTGTACTTTGGCCTACCTCCGACTGGACTGAAAAAGTAAGCATGTAAGCAAGTAAGCAATGTACAATGTTAATCATATTTGTAAGTGTTAGTATCAAGATTTTAGAAAACCTTTTTATAATACATGTTTCTCTGTCCAATTTCAAAACACATCATGACTACTACACATTGCAAAAAAGTTATTATTTGAACGAGTGCCCACCAGCAGCAAATTTTCCATACAAATCCCATCAATCTCTGTGTTGACAGCACCTAAAGTCTTTGGCATAAAAACACGTTGGAGACAGTTCAACTGTTGTACTCATCATTTTCACTGTTCTCTCACCAACCAATCATTATTATTGCTCTTTAAAGCAAATGTGTGAACTCTTTTTGTTCTGACTTAAAAAACTGCCTCCACTGACTTTCTTGGTTGTTTATAACAGGAAAAATACGAAGCATTTGCTCTGACAGTTTATTGCTGTCAAATGACAATGACAGTATATTGGATCTATCAACTGGATCTGTGAGGCCAGCATAAGCCACAGCTGTGTGAGGACTCTCTGGGAAAGAGAAGATGTTTAAAATAAATAAATAAATAATTATTATTATTAATATTAATAATAATACTAATAATAATAATAATAATAATAATAATTCCCCAACAGTGATGCTGACTTTTTGTTGCATCAATCGGGGTCAAAGTGAAGTGCGAGAAAATGGAGTAAAGACAGATGTCTATTGGTGCTATGAATTTAAATAAATTTTAAATTAAATTCGACAACAATGTTGGAGTCATAGCACCCATGTGAAATACAATCAAAAAACCTGAATGATATATGTGATCAAACTGTGAATTGTCAGGACTCTCAGTGTCAGGATTGAACGGCGCTGCACTGCAAATACTAATGAGCCACAGTAAAGTAGATGCATATAACATGTTGCAGACCTTTACAAATCCCCATGTGTGCTTTCAAAAAACCAATTCCACACTGTCCTTCAAAAGGTATTCACATGCTGAACACATCACCATGGATATTTTCAGATTTTGGATGGCTCCATATCTTCAGTACTGTTAGAAAATAAGATTCAGTGTCATCTGGCAGATTGACATTAGTAAAATGTACATTTCTATGATTTGTTGGTATAATATCATTTATTTAATTTTTATTTTACAAATGAACTGGTCATAAATGTCTTCATGGCAGCGTTGCAGTACTAAACAAAGCATAGTCACGTTCACAAGAGTTAAAATGTTCCACTTAACATTGTTCTCCTCAGTACTGTGTGCTGTTCAACAGCTGCAGAGTCTGTATTTATGTCATGGGCTGCATGAAATGTGTGTGTAGTTATGGAAAGTACTGACATCACCATCAGTGATGTTCCAGCTGTAATTTGTTTTTGTGTATGTGTAAGCCAGATTCAAATGGCTTGGATTTTTAAAAAGTACAAGTGATGATTTCATGTATATTCCTAAATTCAGATTGGTTTGGTTGGGAATACAAAATCTTCTCAAAATCATAATACAAATGTGTTTTTCTCTAATAGTGTCTTGTGCATCATGCAGCAATCATCTGTAATAATCTATTTTTTTCTTTTTTTGACAACTGGTTGATCTACCACTTCTCATGACAAGATGTAACTTTCCTTCTGCTGTCTTTGGGTGTGAAGAGACTCTCAGTTTGAAGAAAGAGAAGAATATCATTCTTCTTATAACCTAAAATGAAGGCACAATCTGTTTCAAGGAAACACTTGCATGCAGTTCTGGTCAAATTTGTCATAATGCCAGTAAATATGGACCCAAACACAGAACTCATAGAGTTTTGAGCAGGTTAGAGAACAGTTAATTTGTTTCTTGATGGGAGGTCTGTGGAGATTTCTGCCAAAAAAGTAGAAGACAAGTTAGAGCTGGCGTGAAGTCATACAGAGGTCAGGGTGTGCCTTGACACAGATCCAAGATCTGCATCTGTGAGCACAAGCACCTGCAAACAAAAGAATCCAAAAATAAACTAATTACAATCAATTTATTCTGAGTTAACTGAGATTCAAACAGAGATCAAAAGGTTGATCTCACATTCAGCCTACCTCGCCCATACGTATAATCCAAAATTTGTATCCGCAAAGGAATTTTGTTAGACTAAATATGGCGTGAAGAATTTGAAAAAGCTCTGAAGGCCTGCAAAATTTTTCTCTTGTGTGATTGTTTGTTAGTGTTGATCATTATCGGCCTGAGTACTTTTTCATGACATAGCAGTGAAGACATTGTTTAACAGTTGTAATAATTATAGATGGCTATATATTAAATCCCAAGAGTTCCAAATTGTTTTTGCCATTTTCACTTACAGTAATCTGTATATAAAACATGACTGTTGTGTTTTCCTATCCCACGTAAAACAAGACATGACTGTGTGATTACTTAATGTTTTTTCTCCACACCCTAAAAATACACTCTTCTTGGTCTATGAATCATTTATTAAGAATTAATCATCCATTAATTCATGTCAGATAGGCTATTTAAACACACTAAATAGATCTGTTGATGAAATAAGAAAAGTATGAAAACGTAAACTTTGATTGTGCTTTTAAAATCAGCCGTCAAATGGTTGATGGTTTTGGATTCCACTGAACATTGTTTCACCATTTTATTCTCTACTGACATAAATCATGTCATTTCTTAAGATTTTTAACTTGAATATTTTATTCATCAAAATGTGATGTGTGATTTAAGTGTTCCCTTTTTTTTAGCCAGTATTTTTTTTACTCTTAACACCTCAAACCTGTTCAAGCTGAATACTTACTGTGTGAAAAATATGTGAGAAATATCTCAAATTTTTATTATTATTTTTATTCCCACGCAGTTTGCCACCGTGTCCTTGAGGCGTTGTGCTTGGGACAATAGATAGATACTTAGAAAAAAACAACAACATCTTTTCTCGTGAACATTCAAGTAAGCAAAGCTGCAAAATTAATACTAGTGTAAGTATGTTAAGTAGAACAATTGTCAGTTTCATATCAAAATGACTGCGTTGATGTTCACTGGGACTCTAAATCAAGTGAGAAGTTGCGAGCAACGAATCAGGTTGTGACTGTGCATCGTGTTCCAGCTGCACATAGATAAAAAATGTGTCACTGATGATGTGGTTAACATACCGACTGCACTGACATCTGATTTAAATCTGGTAATAAAAGATGTGTGGCGTGCCTGGGTTGCGGCTTCAGAAAACACACACATGCTATAAAGTCAGGACAGAGCCAGACATGATAACACACATATACCCATAAAATTTCTCCCCCGTCTCGTCCCACCATTTAGCCTGATCACACTATCTGTCAGACAGTTTCTTAAATGTGAGCTGCTTTATCTGTCTGACATTTGCAATGACTTTTAGCTGAAAATGTTTGCCGGCGCTTAATGGCTGACAAATATCAGCTGATTTTACTGAAATGAGCTCATCTCAGAATATTTACTACTGTATTCAGTAGACATCTTTTCTACTTTTTTTTCCTTTAAGACTTAGTTTGTCTTTCCTGAGCTGCACTGTAAGGAACACAGGTGACGAGCTCAGCCGTCAAATGAATATCGTGAGTCAGATGGAAAGTTATGAAGGTAAGATTTCACCTCTGATGGATTGCCTGGAATAACTTTTGGAGCTTTAAAAATGAAAAAGAGAGCACTGAAGGGCAATTTCAGCAATTCTGTCTACTCCACCTCAACCCTTGTAGTCATGTTTTGTGTCAGTATTTCTTAAGACTAACCCCTCAACTAAAGTTATCCCTAACATCAATCACCTTCACTATAACAGTTTGTTTTCTTTCTTCCTTTTTCTGTTTCCTTCCCCTTCAGTTTTATCAGCCAAACTGTCAGTCATGTATCTGTTCAATAATTCAGAACTATATTTTTCTTTCTTCATCTGATAAAGAGAAACCACAGCCCACTGCTGCTGTGGAAACTCCCTCAACCTGAGACTGGGCCGTGAAATTGGAGTGCCAGACAGGCATTAACCTGGCTGGGTATGTACATATTAATATGCTCATTATCGGCAGCATGGGGAGACACGTGGTCTGTGGCGCACCGGTGACATTGAAGAGGACACAATGCAAAGGCGCGCATGTTTGCACTGGGAAATGTGTGTGTTCCACCACACAATGAGTATATGCGAAAGGCCCTCCATCTTGAGCCCAACACACAAAGGACGCACGACCCAGTCCACTTTTATACACCCACATTTCCTTTTCAGCATTTTGTGCCAACTCCCTTAACAGAAGGTGTAGGACAGCATTATTAATCATGTGCAACTTCCAACAAAAAGCCAGCCAAACAACCCCAGGAAACAAATTGTAACTTGTTTACGCAGAAAATTAATTCTCTGTCATGCACATCTTGTTTAAGAATTAAAGAAATTAGCCTGGGGTAAAGACACATCCATGGTGCATGTTTGACCTTGTTCTCTGGCTGCCTGTACAGGGCTACACGAGGTTGCTGTAATAGACCAAAGACAAAATGAGCGTATCACGGTATCAAAGGATAGGAACTGCTTGGAGGACACAATGGAGGGTGGAAGAGCATTTGAAACAGAACAATCACGTTAAAACACAGTAAATAGTTTAAACCTTGAGTTTCCAAAGACACCGTTTTGTAATCCTCTGTTTTTGTATTCTTTGCTTTTTAAGTTATCATTGTTTGATGTTAGTATTGTTTACATTGATTTGATTGTTATTGTGGATAGTGGTAACAGTAGCATTGGTAGTAGCAGAATTATGTTAATAGTTGTACTGTAGTAGTTGTAGTTCTTGTTGCTGCGATAGTAAAAGCATTTAAAATGAAACAAGCCTGTAGTAGAATATATGTACTCTTAACAACTGCAAATGCCAGTTTTTATGCATTGAATATAAATATTAGATTTATTGCTACTGCTGTATGTTTACAGTACTGTGCAAAATCTTGAGTAATCCCTCATTTATTTATGCTTTTTTTCCAAGAAGTCAGGCTTTCTCGTAATTTTTTTTTTAAATGTTCTCCAGGCTTTCTGAAGGTCTTTCAGAGTTTGTCTTTGGACATTGGCTGCTTTTTGTATCTGGACGTTTTCAGGGGAATGTTTCTTTGTTTGTTAAAACACTTTAAACCAACCTATGAATCATTCGAGCATAAAAATGCACTTAACTCAAAGTATTATGTTGTATCTACACATAAAAGACAACTTCGCAAAGAACCGATTCTAAACTGTATCATTAGGCACTTCTTTAGTGTCACAAAAATTTCTTCCCATTTCCCATTTCTTTAGCTGAATCTACAAAAAATGCCAACAGTAATTTTTTAGGCATAAAATGGTATTTTTGCACAAACAAGGTGATTCCTAAAGAATTGTACAGTGCGTCCTTGAAAAGAAAGTGGTGGAAAAATGAAGAACTGGCAGGCCTTAAAGAAAAAGCTACCTGTATCTACAGCAGAAAAACAGAGTCTGAAAGTCATGTGCTTAAGAAATAGGGAAGAATACAGCAAAGACCTGACGCAGGACCTGAGAAATGCATCTGGCCCTTTGGTTGACTCATCTGCTGTTCACTGAAGCCTCATCAGAAATGGTCTTGGTGGAAGGGTGGCAGTCAAGAAGCCATTTTTGGGGAAGGGAAACAGGGAAAAAAGACTGAGGTATGCCACATTACACAAGAACTGGAGTGAAAATCAGTGGCCACAAGCCTGAAGGAGTGATGAATGCAGACCTGGAATATTTGGTTCAAATCATTGTCAACATGTGTGGAGCAGATCAAGACAGAGGTACAACAGTGAGTGTCTACAGCCAACTGTAAAACATGGTGGAAACTGTGTCATGGCTTGGGGCTGCATTTCAACCAGTGGTGTTGATGATCTTGTCAAAATTGATGGAATTATGAATGTAGTAAACTAAAGTCTTATTTTTGATCCACCATGCAATACCATCTGGAAAGCATCTGAGCAGCTTCATTTTTCAGCTTGACAATGATCCCAAACACGCTGCCAATGCAGTAAAAGCATACCTGGATAGAAAAACACACAATGGAACAAATGGACTGTCATGAATTGGCCTCCCAGAGCTCAACATTATTGAAGCAGTGTGGGACAATTTATATGTAGTCAAAATGGTGCAGTCAGAATAAACACAAGTCAGTGATCTTAGAGTTAATGATTAACTTCTGACTCTGGCTTGCTAGTATCTGGGCTCTGTAGGAGTTGTTGTCCCATAGAAAAAAATAGATGTTTTCTACTTAAAGAGCATTTAGTTCACTTACACTTCATTCCAGTATCATGAAAGACCACTCATTGTGGGTCTGCGTTCTATAAGTACACACCGAAGGCTTTTGGATTAGCATAATGACCAGCTGCAGACTTTAAAAGCTGTAATCAAGTTCCTCAGTGAATCTATAAATGCTAATTAGACTTGTAGAAACCCCCATGTTCAAAAAAGAAAAGCACAAGTTGAACAAATTAATTTGAGGCCAGCTGGAATTGTCCTTTCTCGCTCTCCCTGTACTTTCTTATTCTTCACTGAGATGTTACTATTCTGCAAAATGTTATAGAATACTTTTTTGATTATGTCAATACACATGAAGATCTCTGGTTCTATTTTCAGAACGGACACAAACACATTTTCTTATATCCCAAGTCTTTTCGCAGTCTATCAAATTTACTCCCAGTGGACTGGAGAAACATTAGTACAACTCACTCAGTTTTGGGCCTAGGGCGACAAGATAGGAGGGAATGGGACACAAGAGCATAAGGACAGCCTGCAGTGCTGGTGAATAAAGGAACTGAAGGCTGAATTTCTGTAAGAGAACCTCAGGGTTGGTTGTGGGTGGAGGGTATTTCACACTCTTTCAGCAAGTTGCATAAACCTAATTTGAGATACACCACATTAGCTGCATTAGTGAATGGTGTATGTGAAATATATATTATGTGCAGCAATGTTTAAACATTTAAAGCATGACTACATAGCATGTGTTGAGCAATGGTAACAGAGGCCTCTGCAAGGTTCATGAACCAAAAAAAAGAAAAATCTTAAGAAAATACACGAAGATGTAAATGGAGAATATTTGATAATAGAATGCAAAATTCATAAACTCATGACTCAAGGTCCAAAAACCTAGGGCCATGACAACAAGTAGAAATTACAGGATTCTGATGTATAAAATTCTGCATTGCTAAACAACCTACTGTACCAAATCATTTAGCAAGCACAAAATGATCATTTCAATAGAAACCAGTGAATTTACTGGTCACAGCAGCAGGCAACTTATCTTAACATCTGAAAAAAAGGTGTTGATTTACAGAAACATTTACTTTCAACATTCCTCTTTACTGTAGGATGTTGAATAACAGCCACGAACAGCAGTGAAATAAAAATGTAACTCCCACACACAACTTTCATTTTAACCCAGTTACAGTAACATACAGTAAAGTACAGTGTTGGAAGTAATATTCTGACTCGAGTAAAGTAGATTCTAGTGAGATTTCTAGCAGCTGTGGCAACCCCCACCCATCCATTTTCTTCTGCTTATCAATTCAGATTTGCAGAAGAAAAGATCTACTGTATCTATCAAGGGTTAGGGAGGTATGCAGATTAGCAGATGCTATCACAATTAAGTTGCTGAGTACAATTGTCGATTTCTTTTGCCACAACAGCATCATAAGCTGTTGAAAGCAGATGGACAGATTTACTTGGGAGGAGATTGTAAATTTGCTTAACATTTTCCTGTATTCCTATGAGACCTCTGATCTAATGAAGACACATGATAAGCCAGGCAAAAGTTGGCACGGGACATTTTGGCTGAGAGAGGGAGTCAAACAGAGAGCCAGGCCCTGATATTTACTGTAGAAGACCAAATGCCAAGACGCAATAGATTGGAGCCATTTGTCTGCTGGATTTACAAGAGAATCTAAAAATCTTAATCATCGTTCATTTGTTATTTTTAATCCAGTGATTAACTTTAGTTTTATATTTGAATTACAACCATTTTCTTTAATTAACCTCTTTTCTATTTCAGTGTAAAAATTGGTTCAGCCTATCTAAAAGATTTTAATACAAGTAGCACAAATCAAAAAATGCAAGAAGGCTATTGTAGCTCAGCTGTGTCAGGAATGAAGCTGCATGGAATGATGCCTGCTTGGATTGGAAAGCTTTCACTCATCACTTCCTGTCATCCTGATTGCATGTAGCAACATAAAATGTATCTTGGGGTGCAATTTTTATATAAAGTAGGACACATGTCATGATTTTCATCAAGTTTCCACAAACAGATTGACATGGGGACACTCATTATGCAAATAAGCCATCATATAGTAATTCCCAAAGTTGGCAGTGTCATACTTAAGATGATTATATAAAAATCATTCTGTCTGTTTGAATTGCATGTTAATTTGGTGCTACAAAACTCATTTTGTCCTTTGCCACTGTAAAATAAGAGCATGAATATACATGAGGAACAGTTTAACACAGTAATATCTTCTGATGGCTCTCTAATATGTGCCAGTAGAAGTGCTGAAAAATTATATTGATGAAATGTGCTTAAACAGCCCTCCCACCCCCAGCACAGCCAGGCCAGAAAACTGTCTCCACTAATATTTCATCGTAATATATAACACAAAGCATAGCCCTGAGTTCAAACATAGAGCAGTCCATGTTTTAAAAAAGTCCAATCAAATAAATAAAAAGAAAACACATCCACATGTTTAAGACTTCATGGCAAAGACACACATACACATGTATGCCCATGTAAACACACGCCCTGCTGCTGGCTGCTCTGTGCCGCCCCCTGACTAAAACCACTTGTTTACTCAGTGATCCCATGCTGGCTTCCAGACCACAGTGACCTGGGAGCAGGGCAACTTTCAGCAGCCTTGCCTGCCCTGTAGCCGCTGTCCCTGGCTGAAGATCAAGGCTGTCTGGGTTTGCTCAAAACACAGCCACTGAGAGACCCAGACGATGTAGGAAGGAGAGAGTGAAACAAGCACTTGTGTTGACATCACAATTAAAATACGCACAAATATATATATCTGTAACTGTGCCCCTGCCTCATGAAAATGTATTGTTTCTAATGAATAACACAGTGTTATTTAGTAGTGTACTAAAGAAACATCCAAAAGTGATTGTGTTGCTTGTTTTTAATCAGCGTGTCTTCTGTTGTTTTTCTTTTTATTTATAATGATGTTTTTCAGCCGTTCAATGCAAAACTGATCAGGTGCATGGTGATAAATATCATCAGCAGAATAGAGTCAGCAGAACAGCTCTATTGTACACGTTTGCGCAAGATTTTTGTCAATATTTCTCAAGAGGAAGGTGAGAGATCAATGAACTCATAACTCAAGGGGAACCAGCAAACCAGCCCTGACATTGCAGCCTCAAATAGGTACTGGCAGTTGCCTAAAATAACCCAAAGGTCACTAGGAAATATTGTGATCTTAAACAAATTCACACCTAATTTGTTGTGCTTAAGGTCCACAGAGAAGGATTGTTTGTGGCAGGTGCAAAATGTGGATTTAAAAGGCTATTAAGTAGGCTTTTGATTAAACATAGAGACAAATGATTGTTTTTTATGGCAAATTTGTACAGGAAACAATGTTTGCATGTTAAGCAACTTTCTGAACACTGTGATGTAAACAAGTTTCACACCTGACACGCCGCAGTCAGAACGGGGGCTAACCGCAGCCATCAATATGCAATTACTCTAATGCAATTAAACATGACTCTTCCTCTGCTCTTGCAATCGATACCGATCATTTCCTCTAATCACAGGAAATGTGTCGTCAAGGTCCAGCGGGGGTGTCACTCCTGTAATTAAGCATCTCATCACAAAAACCACTGAGCATAACAGGCCACTCGCTCCCACTCTTTAACCTCATCCTTCCTCTGCAGCATCCGCTGCTGTCTAATTATGGGCTTCCAGGATGAAAAGTCACGGCCAAACAGTGTTTCCCACAAACAGGAGAGCCATCATCACAAGCACGGTGGCACTGTAATGAAAAGAGAAATGCCTGCCTGTTGCTCAACTGACAAGCCGAGTTTTGTATGTATGTATATTCTGTTTGGTTTTCTTATATTTGGGTGTCTGCCATGTGTTTTTATGTCTAAATTTTGGAGGTTTAGCCAACGCCCTAAAATGACCCATGTTTGAACAGGCGAGTGGGAGCAGAGCCGTAACAGGATGTGGCCCATGAGGCACTCAGCAGTAGGATTAGAGCCATGCCAAAACGCTTGTGTAACAAACAGCCTGTTAAGTCAGCCAGAGCCAAGAGGAGAGAGTGAGACCCAGTGGCTACCATAGGCCTAACATTGCAGAGAGAATGCCACATCATCATACTATCTGACTCTTGGTTGTTCTGGTGACCCACAACATGTCATGCTAACCTTGCCCTGCAGGTAAAACAATGTTCAGGCTGACTCATCCCAATAAGAGGCAGAGCATAAAGTCAGTATCATAAACTGGCATACACAGCATCAACTTAATGATCTCATGGCAAATTATGATGTTTGTTATCTTGTTGGTCCGTGTTCAGAAATTTGACTTGACAAACGCTTACAAACGTTTTAGAATTGTCTTCAAATTTGAAATGAAAAATCTGCAATAGTTTTCCTAATCTCTCTGGAGTACAAAAACATGTATAGATTTATTGTTGAGGTAAAAAGGAAATAGCGAGATGAGCAAAGATGTTATAGCATCCTGTTCTGAAAGCTGGCATTATAGGGGGGTGAACTTATACAATACAGTTTGTCTATGTTTGCCCTGCCTTCCAAAAAAGGTGATTTCTACTCATTTGTTTTGTCATCCTCTGCTCTTTATGGCCTTATGAGATTTTGCCAAATGTGGCTTGACCAAGTGTCTAGTTTTGTCTCCAGCTGGTTGTGAGAATAGCAAAACCATCAGTATATGGTGTTGTTTGCTTAATTAATAAATGAATGAATGAAAATTAAATCAAATTATAATAATAATAAGTGGCTTTGGTTTTCTCTGAAACTCTTGTGGCAGTTGGGGTTTTAACAAGAATTTCATATTGCATGAAATTAATTTGCTAAATTTTCTCTTAGAGTGACAAAGAGCATTGGTGGCAGAATAATAATATTTCCATACTGACACATTACAAATGACTGTTGAAACTAAATTAATCTTATGATGGCACGGTGGTGTATCATAGTGTCACAGATTCAGACGATTTTTTAAAGTGAGAGGAAAATTATAATTTGGGCTAAAATTGGTATTTGCAAAGGAAAGCAAAACTGACATTTTATTATGGATCTTCATCATTATTCTTGCAATGATCAACAATTGGTTAAGGGTCGTGGTCATGGGTAAAAGAAATTACACCCACAGCTGCCACTACGATTTGAGGCATTTGCTGAAACAACTGCTTTTCCTGTTTTTATTTGGAGACTGTGGCCTTCCTGTAGAGGCTGGGAAACAGCAGTCAGATATATATATAGTACTTTGTGGTCCTGTACATTGAAATTAGTACAGCTACCTTAAGTATAGGTCTTCAGTAGCCTTAGACCATGTCCACAATATCTGGGACTGCACACTCTATAATGCATTGATCCATTAATTACCTGTATCTCACATGGATATCGATCTGGCATCAATTTGCTTATTGGCCACTGGGAGCAATTAATCATTCTCTTCTCTGCGCTAGATTTTCTCTCCACAGCATCCAAAACCAAGGCAAAAGTACTGTGACTCCAAGACTTTTATATGGCAAGCTAAAGGCAATATCTAAAACTATAAACAAAAAATATATTATTAGAAGTGACACTTCACTAACAATATCATCATTATTCACTCATGCACGTTACTTTTGTTTGGTTGAGCAGGGATCCAGCTTCAGCCCTGCTGTAGGAGATACAACCCTGTGATCTCCCTCTAAGGCATCACATCCCAACATCCAGAGACCTAATATGACAGCATATTACCACTGCTACCAAGCTTACCAATAACCTTGCTGAAATATAATCCTGTGTTTCGTGCAGTTAGTGATCACAGGCCTGTCCTCTTTCATTGTTAGGGCATTGTTGTCATAGCTTTGGACAAGGTGTTAATTTAACCTTCTAAGCCACTGAATGTGATTTTCTGCAATTGTTATTTTCGTGTTAACAATATGCATTATGAATAAGAAGCCACAGCTGTAACAACAATAAATCACTTTCTCCTATGTCCTCAAGTGCAAAGACATTAAACAAGTTTCTGTGATCAGCATAATAACCAGTGAGTTGAATGGAAACTGAAAATCTTTAATTCTTTCCACCTTGTGTTCATAATTCCTTTGTTAGACGCTTAATAGAGAGCACAGGCTGTCTCCTCTGGCCAAATTCAAAACTTCTTTGTTATAAGAAGCCACAGTCACAAACAAAGGCACACACACACACACACACGCACACACGCACACACACAAGAGCCAGAAAGGGTGAAATCTGACCTCTGCACACTAAGGCAATAAATTCAACACATCCAAAGTTATAATGAGACGTGGCCTTCATAGTCATTATTCTGCTTCTCTTCAGGTACATCAGCATTTGATGTCAGCAGAAGAAAGATGATGCTCTAGCTCAGAACTGGGGATTGTACAGCCCCCGGGCCACATCTGGCCCTCTGGTTGTCCCTGACTGGCCTGCATGAGGTCAGTTGGAAATTAGGACTCAAATGCAAATAAGTATACATCATGCAGTTTTCCCCAATTTAGCCACCAAACACTCTTCCCCATCAGAAAATGACTTAATTTTTTTAAATTATTATTATTATTTGTTTTGTGGGAAATCAGGCTACAACGTTTCTGCTTTTATTTTGAAGGCATCTGCCTTTTCATCTATTTTCCTTTAATTTATGTACGTTTGTGTAAGTGGATGCAGTTTCGCTGTAAATGCATTGGAACAGATGTTTATGAGAAATGTGAGTTTGCTTGACTGATGCAGAGCAGGAATGGACATCTGAACCTTTTTTTTAGCAAAGTTTGGAAAACAAGGACTTTTTACCAAGTTTTACACAACCAGGAATGGAGTAGTCAAGCAGCCAATATTATACACCATGAGGTGTTGTGTAAGTCAGTGCTAAGATGGTGGGATGGTGTAACTAAAATAGTTAACTTCATCAGGCCAAGCATGAGACTGAAAATGGTGACATAGGCTACCACGCAGCTGTTAGTTGGCTCAGCCTGGGCAATATGCTTAAAAGAGTGTGGGGCCCAAGTTGGAAGCAATTTGAAATTTTGCAAAAACATGCACCATTTTGTCTACAATTGTTTTGGGGAATGTTGAATGTTGGGCAATAGTGATAAAATACTGACATCTTACTATGCCTGTTTCACATTTTCATTGCTTAATTTTAACATCTACCCGTACCAGTAGCAATTTATAAAGAGATAAAATTAATATTGAGCAGAATTGAGTTCTGGGTGCAGCAGCCACAACAGTCCCATGTGGCTCCTTGGGGAAATGAACTGCCCACCCCCTAACTGATAATTATTTGGGTATTAAATACAACCTTGAGGATTAAGATCTTCATTCAAGAAAACTCCACTATCAACAAGTGGTCTCTAATTGTCATCAAGGAAACTTGTGGGAAATGTTTCAGTTAAATAATTTATGAAAATAAGTAGCATGTGAGTTAGCAAACAGTGAAAAACAGAGGTATTGTGCAGGAGCAAGAAATACATTTTCAAATTCAAGAGCTTTGTTTGGACACTGTGACAAGTCTGCCAGGCAGTCATGGATAGTATACAAAGTACAGTGCAGGACACCAGAGTTGGTATTCATATCCCAAAAGTATGTTTCACCAACAAAAGCATTGTGGTTCCATACAAAATGTGTTGAATCATGAGCAAAATATTTAAGCAAGCCACTGAAGAGAAAATAATACAGTAGGTTTTCCTTTTCTTTGTACATTTAGGCCCAGTTTTGTTGTCATTTTGTCTCTGTGCATCACCACAGATTTGATTGAAATGCAGACTTTCCACTTTAATTCATTGGGTTTAACAAAAGTATTGCATTAAATGTATAGGAACAACAGACATTTTTTATACAATCTTCTATTTTCAGAGGCTCAAAAGTCATTGGACAATTCACTGACAAGCATTTTAACTCATACTGTAGGTGAACCCTGTTCCTTCATTATTCCATGGCAAACTAAGATAAAAGATCTGGAGTTGATTCCAAGTGTTGAACTTGTATTTGGTGGCTTTTAACTGGAACTTTAAATATGAGGTCAAAACATATTGCCAATACAAGTAAAGAAAGGCACTATTAAGCTGAAAAAACAAAATAAAAATGCAAAAAAAAAAATTTTAGGAGTGGAAAAATCAACAGTCTGGGACATTTTTAAAAAGAATGAATGCACTGGCCAGTTCAGCAACATCAAAGAGCCTGAAAGACCATGGAAGTGAATGATGACAGAATTCTTTCCCTGGCTAAAAAAAACATTCACAACATCATATGTTGCTATCACTTGGTATCACTACATCTATCACTACAGCCTTGTTTCTCTGCTTGTCCACCACTACTATGTCCGGTTGGTTAGCCATCCCCAGTTTGTCCGTCTGTATCTGGAGGTCCATTCACATCTTCGGGTAGACTTTCACTTTCTAGTAGACTACTTCATGTAGTCTTGGTAATCGACAACAGAGGTTTCCAGCTTAGTCATGATCTTCTCTTTCAGGTCAGCTGCCCTGGCATTCAATGTATCAGTTGTTCTCGGGGTTTGGTACCCAATCTCAGATTGTGGGGATGATGACATCCCCCCCCTGATCTGACGCCCTGGGCGTCTGTTCTATCTGTAGGTGCAATAGCAGTTCTTGTGGATGTTGTAGGGGAGCTGGAGCCTATCCTGGCTGTCATACATATTTTTTAAAAAGTTTGGAGTAATTTGATTGAAAACACTAATGTAATGCTGGACAATATTCAGGAATATGAGTGATCTAGAGTTGAGACTGACAAAAGCACAAATTGTTTTGATGAGTTGTGTGCATCAGCACAGTAGCAAATATCTTTAGTGGTGAAATATGGGTAGAAACAATAGCAGTGTGTAAGAAATCAAAAAAGGGTAATGTATTACTCATTTGAGAACTGCATTGAGAGTAGTGAAAATGATTTTTCTGATATGAGAATTGCACCAAAGAGATCGAGAGAATCTGTAAAACTGAAAGGCCAACGTTCAAACACATCTTGATTGTGTGATGCGAAATCCTCTGTGGTGGTGTACAGAGACAAAACTACAAAACATGTTATTGTCCAACTTCTAGTGAGGCTGGTGAACATGAGTGTGCTTTGTCAGGTTCATTTATGGACATTATCTACTTAAGACCATGTGGGAATAGAACTCCATATAGAAAATTGGAGATATCATGTATGTCTTTGAATATGAAATTAATATTTTATCAATGTTAAAACTGAGCTTGTTAGATATTTATAGGTACACAATAAAGTGAAAAACTCTGAGACTTATCAACTGGCATTTCATTTAAATATATATATATAACATGGGACCTTGGGTAAGTGCAATACTTTGTGAATGAATGGATAGTTGAGAGTTCATTAGTCAAGCACTCAGGTGACAGATGGGTCAGTGGCTGTTGTTACCCTGTCATGTCTCTTTTAGGAAGTTTATCCTTACACACGTACCAGTTCACAAAAAACATATATCCTTTCCATGACTCATTTTTAAGGTCACACCCTTGTGTTTTCAAATTGAAAATCCCCGAGCTCGATTTTACTCTGTCAGTCTTTGAGATAAAGAGATCAACACAGCGGGACCACTGTAGTGCTGCTCGTGGCACCGGTGGTCTCATTATTCTAATTCTACATCGTGCTGTGATTAGCAAAGGGTCCAAAAGGAAGAGTAATGTGCTCCATGTGACAGAGTGATGTTTTATATTGATATCCTGGTTGTGAAAACAAGCATGACCCATATCATGAATGCATTCACTGTATTCCATTTGACATTACTGTGCAGTAATTGAAACTGAAAGCATGTAATAGCAGCCAATCTAAAGTTGCAAATTTAAGCATAGACAGACAGACACACACACACACACGCGCAACAAGTTCTTACAGCTGAGTTGCGACAAAAGAATTTTAATAAAAATGGGTCTGACCAAAAACAAGTTTTACTGAGTTAGTGGGTGGAATTATTTTTGCCTAAAATATAGACACCTACCGTCACCTACCGTCATTAATGGGCCCTTTTCACACAATTTCCCTTACATGTCCCCAAAGAAGTCCATTTTCAGTCAAGTGGATAAATGTGCCATTACTCAGCACCCACCCTCACAATCATTTCCTGTCTCTTTCCATTTCTGTCAGTAGAGTTCAGATTCCCTCAGCCACGCCTTCCTTTCTTTTATCCTACCAGCAGTGTTCAGTGATAAGCCATTTGTCAAAACAGCATTTTTTATTGCTTTTACTTGGTCACATTATTCTCTAATTATGATCTATACTTGTGACATTTGCACAGCCATTTCTCCCTCATCTTGATATTAGCTGTTAACAAATCATCAGGCTCATATAACTGCCTAACAGGGCTTGATGCGACTGAACATGTCCTTTTATGGGTAAACTTTTTATTTTAATTGTGTGTCAGAATATGTGGATCAGAAATATATTTTGCCTTCATCCAGTGCTAAAGTCATCACTCTACGCAGTTAAATAACCTTGATTCTTTCAGATTCATTTGACATTATTGTAGCCTGGGAGCTCGAGTTTAACTTTGGAAAGTCTGCTTCCAACCTGAGGAGCAGTCGAGCCCTCGGGTCAGATATTCAGACACACAGACACACAGAAAAATATTCGTCGGTGGATTCCAGTGGCCCAAACTAGACCAGACTAGGCATTGATTTTTTTTCCCCATCTGTTCTCCCTCTCTTTCCCTTCCTTCATTTTAAACATAAGGTGATTCATTCTTCAAGTCCCACAGCTAATCAAAATGTTATAAGACCAGCTTCCACTATGAAATGCAACATGACTGTGGCTCCCCATGTAGCTGAACTTCTCCATCTTCAGTCACTTTTCCTTCATTGGGTCAAAGGTGACCATTATTTTCAGCAGTGAAAAAGAAGTAAATCAGATGCAGAGAGACTGCACTGGGAATGACACTCTATAACCAAGAAATATTGTATGTGTAACTGAAAATACTCCTGCAATATTAGTAGCTTGAGTTTCCATTAGGAATGTATTATTATAGCCTTAAAATGTACTATAATTATTATTTCCCAGCACAACAGGCCATGTGAAAACCTGAATAAATTGTTGCTAATTTCTATTACATGTCACTCAGCTCGCTCGACTTTCCTTCTCATACCTGTGATTATTATTGTAGTAGAGGTATATTACTATCCTTCACTGGGTGTTATTTGTGAAGACTAATGTCTCAATGTGGTTGTGAATTGTGATATAAATGACATGTTATTGTTATGAACTTAAAATGATGGGATGCTTCCATAAGGTGCTTATCAGTAGGTGCATGAAGGCAAAAAGAAAAAGTTATTTTAGTTTGTTGCTAGGCGGTTGCCAGGCAACCTGATGGCATCATACTATATTATGCATAACTGAAGTATTGTGACTATAAATCAGATGTTATTGTGGTGAAATAAAATGATATGATACTTTCATAAGGAGTTGGAGATGAATAAATGCAAAAAAAGGTCATTTTAGTCCATTGTTAGGCAATTACTAGGAAAAAAGATGGAGTTCACAGGCAAAGAAGACGTGTGTGTGTGTGTGTGTGTGTGTGCGTGCGTGCGTGCGTGCGTGCGTGTGTGTGTGTGTGCGCGCGCGTGTGTGTGTCCAATGCAAGTACTGCCTGGCACCTAACCTTTTGTTAATTTGATTTTAGTAAGAATTCTGTGAATTATATGGAACAACTTTTGTTTCTGTCTTCCAAAAAAAAAGATGGATGTTTTATCTTTTTAGTTAGTTTCTTGATATTATCATTCCATGTAATGTTAGGGTTGAAAAAGGCTTACAATTTGAATCTCTTCCTAATTTCAGTGGATTCTTTACATGTGTGCACGTGCCAATTTGTTTTGTTTGGAGCATGAGATGAACTGGGACAGCAGGCTTGCTTTGGGGGAACAATTTGTTTGCTTGTTAGCTTTAAGATCTTGTTTTATTTAGATGCACAAATCTGGCAGTGGCATGAACTCCAGCTCACTGCCTCTGGGAAGAGGGGCAGACGCCAAGTGAAGCTCTTCCAATTGAGCCCACTTGGTGAGCCTTGTGCCCATTCCCACACAAGCCAAAAAAATATGTATAATTTGTTCATTTTATGAATATGTGTATTTTTCAACCACTAAAGACTTCTCTCATTTTTTCACTCAACACAAATTAAGTCCAAAAAGGTACCATTGACTTTCTAAATGTATTTTCTTTTGTTTCTGTCAGTCCAAAAGTATAGATTTGATAACTTGAGCATGCTCTGTAGCATGCTTGGCATCAAGGAGAAATCTAGTGCTGCCCAGCTGTTAGTCCCAGATGCAGTAATCGCAGTAAATCATTTGTCCCCACTTGAAGATTAATGTGTGAAAAATGTGTTTCACTAAAAAAAACAACAACAAAAAAAACGTTCACCTCTGAGACACCAGCTGGTGTGTTTTGACTTCAGAATTTCCACAGCTGAGGGTTAATATTTTTAGACAATAAATAATCAGAAACCTTTTGAATATAACAAATAAATTGAGGGTTGAAAATTGCTACTTTCTAAAATAATATTTAAAGGGCCAGATTGGCTCAAGCAAGAGGCTGAGTTAATCTTCCAAGATATTTGTTCCTTTAAAAAAAGGCACTCACAATTACCCCATCACAAATCCGAAATATATTCACATTTGTCATCAAGGAAGGATCCGGGGAGATGAGCAGGAATCTTCCACCAATCCGGAGCCTGTGATGAACCGACCACAGATTTACGTTAATGTCCTTTTGATACATTTAAATTTCCGGTTAAATGTATCTAAAGATACATTACATTAAAACAGATTTTTGACTAGGCGCTAAATCAAATAATCAATTCATGCAATGTGAAAACCTGAAAGTCTGGAGCGCTGCACATTTCTTTCTTTCTCATGATTTCATTGGTTTAGTGGGCACATTCTGGCAAACAAGCTATTAAACGTGCCGCTTGCTGTTTGTCAGCTTTAAAAGGAACATGATGTCAAAGAATGCAAATGTCCAAGTGCATTTGAAAGAAATAAACATGACTGCAGCTTGATAAATGTGTTTGCAGTGCCAACTTTTCTTTTATTATGTGTGAAGTACATTTTTAATTGCTCTGAATCAGAAAGAATTTTTCCCTCTCTGAAGTTGGTGGTAACCAAAACAGAGCTACAGTAAATGATGACTTCATGCTCAGACTTTAATTAGGTATCCGTGGATACAGCTCCAACTTCATTTTACCTTGTGACTGCTGGATGTCAAAGTAGGAATTAACTATACTTACTTTTTCTGCATTTTTTTTTACCTCTGTCAGTGCTACTACACAATACCTGACCTAAATGGCAATTTTTAGTATTTTCATACATTTTAAAAGAAATAATAATGACTACCACCCACCCTCCACCACCTCCACCTCAACAATAACGACAACAATAAAACCAAAGATTAATTCACATTTAAAATGACTTTCTTGTAATGCTGCTTCAGCATAATGTTCTGCATTTCTCCACAACACTCTTTGCTTTGTGCTTCAATTGCATGCAGCAGTTTATTTTACCCAATTCCTTATTTTGATAGTGATCCTAAAGGATCCATCACGACTCGCACCAAAAGAGTCCATACAGTAGCAATATATACTCATTGTCCACCATATAATCGGCTATAATCTCGGAAGCACGCTGTTTCAGGTTGCTCCACCGCCCTCTGGCTGTGTGCAGGAGACTTGCAGGCTTACATGGTTTCTGCTTACAGCTTTTCATCCCCGAAGCTCGCCTTTCATGTCACCAGTGCTACTTGTATGTGCAGACGCAGCCAATCTCTTCCTCATGACGCCACCGAGGTTGGGCTCAGAGGGCTTCGATCATAATATTTAACACACCCACCCTAGATGGACACTTGGAAGGAAGACAAGGCAGTGCTGAGAGGAGAAATCCTAACCAGGAACCCCACACCTGCCAGCCGGCCAGCCGGCCAGCCAGTCTCCGATTCGACTTC
Source organism: Bujurquina vittata (assembly GCA_015106715.1). Classification (NCBI taxonomy): domain Eukaryota; kingdom Metazoa; phylum Chordata; class Actinopteri; order Cichliformes; family Cichlidae; genus Bujurquina; species Bujurquina vittata. The sequence continues at coordinate 50,966 of VUQK01029551.1, read as the reverse complement.
AGCGGCGTTTGCGGACAGCAGCAGCTTTGTCAAGAAGCGGGGCAGCATCCAAGCGTCTTGCTGCGGATCACCTGTTATTTTGGGAGATTTTTTTAAATTTGCATTTTTGCTTATAAATCCATCCGCGATATTAGGAAGCGGGTGTTTTCGTGGACTGTCAGTCTGTCCTGTTACTTTCCTGTGAAAACACTTATGACGCGTTTGACATCTCACTCCGTGCTGGCAGCGACACGAGGAAGCAGGTTTGAAGAAGACTGTTGATGCTTTTAGCAGGACCCCCACTCCCTTCTCTTAGCCTAGGATACGTCTGCCGTGAGATCTATTTAGTGACACTGTAGCCTGTCCTATTCAACAAGGCAATGAATGAGGAGCACTTCTTGAGCCAGCAAAGTGTCCGGTTTTCACAATGTGTTGGTCTTTCCACCTGTCTGGGAATTACTAATTGGGACTGTTTAAAATATTGAACAGCACACATATCATGGGCTTTTTAAACCTAGGCTGGTGGTCATCATGTGTGGGGCGATCGTAGAAAATTCTCAAACTAACATCGTTGTCTTGTCTTCAGAAAACAGTGTTAGACCTCAATGTCGGTGCTGTAGCTAATGTGCGCTTAAAGCTTGCTATAAAAATATACATATATGCTAAAGATGATATTGTTCCGCAAATTCCGAGTACTGATACTTATGGTGTTTTTGGTTGCGTGCACCATGCACATCATGATAGACTTGCTACCGAAACTAGAGAAGCGGGCGGCGGGAGCGGAGCGCGGGGACGGCGGCTGTCAGTGTGCGCAGCACACGGGCGGGGAGTCGCAGGGCTGGGGCAAGCAGCGCGCCAGAACGGCGGCGGAGGCGGGCTGGCCTAACAAGCACACGCTGAGAATCCTGCAGGATTTCAGCAACGAGCCGAGCTCCAACCTCACGTCACACTCCCTGGAAAAGATCACGGCCGCCGGGGACAGAGCGGAATCTTTCAGGCGCATGAGAACGTCAGCGGGGCAGTCGGAGGACCACAAGCCGCTCATCGGAGACGCGAGCGGGGGTCGTACCGTTCCTTCCCACGCTGTCTCACGACTTTTTCGCCTGTTTGAGCATCCTTTATACAAGGTTGACCTTCCTGCTCTCACGGACGATGACACTTTGTTTAACGTCAACAACGACATCAGGTTTTATCCCAGAGCGACGGTGAACCAAGGATGGTAAGCTGACGAGAAATGAATTAAAGTTATGTGATTTAAATGGGACCATGAACAGAGTGCCTTGACTTTAACACGTTTGCGCTATTCAGAAGTCCTCTTTTCCCCCAGTTTTTTTGCTTTTCCTCTTCTTCCAAAATTACACCTATTTTATACAACCTAATGTCCACTCAGGCCTGCAGATCTGTGTTGTTTCCCTTTCAGTCTCCACACATCCATCCATCCATCTCCTCATCTATTCCCTCCTCTCTGTTTGAGTGCCCAACTTGGCCTGTGCTTTCCAGCATGCTGGATTTTTTTCATTGTCCTATTCAGCGAGGCAGCATTTTTGTTTTTTGTATTTTTTTTAATCCATCTGTTTTAAGCATGTGTTGTTCTTTGCCAACTCCTTCACCATCACTTATGCTTTCAATCTCTTCTTCTCACTTGCTTGTCAGGCACAATGAGGAGGGAAACGAGGATGAAGAGGAGTTCTCTCCAACTGAAGAGGTGACAGCAGAATCGTACCCCAACTGGTTGCGATTCCACATCGGGATCAACCGTTATGAGCTGTACTCCAGACACAGCCCTGTGCTAGATGCCCTACTGAAGGACCTGGTCACACAAAGGATCACCAGCGTAGGTGAGTCAATCAGGGAGAGCTGTGCTGAAAAGGGGTGTTTGTGTGTGTGTGTGTGTGGAAGGGGGGGGGGGTGTAAAGGTTAGGATGTGATAAACTGTAGTATGTGGCCTATATTGGTGATTTGTCATGTTGTCCTGCAATAGCAACATCCAGGCCAACATAAAGATTTACAGTTTCCCTAAAAATCGAGGTGGAAAGTTGTACTATTATGATATTACGTGATCAAATGCAACTTGAGAAAATGCAATAATGATCTGTGTCCTGTTACTAAATGAAAAATAAAAATGGAGAGCAAGTATTTTTTTAAAGCCAGTATTTTTTAAATAAAAAAATAATAAACAAAAAATTTGTTTTCAAAAAGAAAAATCTCAATTCAAGCAACCACGCTGGCGAGAAAAAGATGGGAAGAAAAATTTGAAAAGAATTTCCTTTTCATCAACTCTGATTGTCATTACATTGCTGTCATTAACACCATTATTGTCTCTCTTTTGGAGATGTTTGTCTTTTAAAGCATTTGATAAATGTGCGCACTGCTAAAAATGGCATTAAAGTGAACTAGTTTTTTTGTCTAGTGTAGATTTGTTATGAGGCAGATGTGTGTTACACTGTGGTCAAATGTCCTTTGATTAAATGTGAATAATAATCATGACAATAATATCAAATTGAGACTGTTTATCTTTTTTAGGATTGCAATTTCTGCTAAGCAGTTTTTTGTTTTGCTTTGTTTTGTTTTTTGTTAATTTTTTTTTGTTTTGTTTTGTTTTGTTGTAGTGAATGTTGGTCATTTGTGTTTATTTAGCCTCAAACACTTGGATTTGTCCACTGTCTCATTATTACTGCGTCCTTAATCTCTCCCAGGATACTCACAGTTGTTTGTTCCACACATGTCATCCTGCACATTTGCACAACGTGTGTGTTTTCTTTGTTTTTAACAAAATACAGTATAATTGCTCAGGGCCAGACATACCTGGAAAGACACAGTCTGTCTACAGCAAAGCAGTGCTCTATGTGGGTGTGTGTGCGCGCGCACGTGCCCTGGAGGCATGCATTACAGCATTTGTGCCCCATAATTAGCATACACACTTAGCTGTCTCAACAAAATGACAAATCAGACACAGCATTAGAAAGTTTTCTTCATCAGCATTTTTTCCTCACTAGTGCCCTGCATTTCTCTCTCTCTCTCTCTCTCTCTCTCTCCTTTGTGTCTGCCTCTCTGTTGGGGCAGGCTTTGGCCTTTTGTTCAGTCTTCAGCTGCACTCATAAATCATACGCACAGTAACATGAGGTGGCACAGGTGAGAGCAAGATGGATTTATCATCACGGCATGAGAGGGGAATCTCACGCCGTTGGGCGAGTCTAGGAGCGATCTGAAAGACCTGCTGGCAGGAAGGTGTAGAAAATAAGATGGGGACATCGATTCATTTGTGGTCTCCTGGAGAAACAGAGCAAGATAGATGGTTAGATCAGCACAAATACATACTTTTAGGCACAGCTACTGAGACAGATGGGAGAATCTTAAGAATGTTTTGTTGTGGGTTTGTTGCTGTTCAAGTCGTGTGATTGCATGTCAGCGCAGATACAATCCAGGGAAACAATCAGCCAAGCTTTGGCAGGATGTTTCACAGGGGATTACCTTTTGTGGTTTTCGATTAGAAGGTAGATTTTATGAAAGCCAGCACTGAGCAGTGAATTGAGGTCAGTTCTTCAAGAATTGTGGCTTATGTGTTCAAGGTCACGACATTAAATCATAGTTCAGTCATTTGCAATCTCTTAAAGGTTTTAGGTTTGTTGTTTAGCTGCACCAAGTTTGAGGATTACTCTATGGTGCGATCCTCTTGACCTGGCTTCACAAATCTGTCATATGTGAAGGCCAAATGCTCTTAGTGTGTTTTATTATTTTAGCTTTGATTTCACTCAGCATCCATCCTCTGTCATAAAGAAAAGGCACTGACCTGAGGTTATATAGGTTGTACTGTTGTGTGCAACAGTGTATGTAAAATCCAAAAGCTTTTGAAAATGAGTCACGGTAAATGAGGAGGCTTGCCAGCACTGAGTATGATGAATTCAGACAGACAGAGCATAACAGAGAGAATGTGAATACAAGGATGACATATCCCAACTAAAAAGAGAGGAAAAGGCAGAGGAACAAACTGTGAGAGCTCTGAGAGAAACAACAAGAGAGTCAGTGAAGACAAAAGACAGCTCTGTGCAGGGGGTAGAGTGCAGCCAGCTACTCAGCCAGCAATCGAGTCAGTAAGTGGGTCCACTACAGGGGGCTTATGTGGATATTGGGGTTAGGCAGAAGTGCTGTGTTGTGTAATATGATCACGTTAATGCCCTGTAATAAATGGGCAAATATCCGAAAGCTTGTCCATTGTGACAGAAACACAAGGCAGTTGGACAGGGCCGGCGGTCTCTTTGTTTGAATCGGAGGAAAGCACGAAGCTCACAGTTTGCCCCCATCACCCTCTGGGAGACACCATGGACATGACTGATAGTCAGTGACATATGCCCTGGCTCATCTCCCTGAGTATATGAGGTTAATTTGTGGGAATGAAAAGGGAAGTTGCTGTGGTGATGTGCACAAGGACACACTGACAATGTGTTCAATTCATGAAGGCTTACAGACAAACATCTGGTGAGAATCATGTTTCCTATGTAGCTTGTGCACATAAACACACATGTATGGAAGCCTACATTTAGTCCACTTTATTGGAGAAACAGACAGATAGTGAGGGTTGGATTGATATGGAACAACAGGTTCAGGCAGCCTGGAGTCAAACCATAATAATGTGGTATGCGCCTTGTCCATTCTTAGCAATGTCCTCCTGATTAGGCAGTTTATGTAAACTTTATTTATTAAAAGTGAGGGAGCTTCTTTTATCATTCTCAGAGCGAGGTGTTCTTCTAAAGATGCATGCGTTCTGCAAGAACACACAGTCACTCTCTTTGATTCGACTAAATTGTCCATTTTGTGTTCAGTCATCTGTTAAATCCAGAACTAGTCATAGTTTTTAGCAGATGGCCTTCGTGCCACTTTTCGCGCTCGGTCACACCCAGCTCCTAGCTGGCACAACTGCACTTAGATTTTACAGTGTCTGGTAAATTGGCCAGCAGATGCCACAGCTCTATTACCCATTTGTACAAAATTACATTTGCCATAGTGGAAAATATGGAAACAGCTGTGCATGTTTTTGAGTTCATCCATGTGTTTGTGCATGTATGCTTATGTTCAAACAGTTTAGATGTTGAGCTAACAGCTCATTTTGTTTCCTCCCAGCCATGAAATCAGGAGGCACCCAGCTGAAGCTGATCATGACTTTCCAGAACTATGGACAAGCGCTGTTCAAGCCTATGAAGTAAGTAACACAGGATGTGACTTCATGACAATGCAAATAAACTGCATTCATACATTAGGAATTTGTTGATGGAGTACATTAATAAACATCTAATTACAGATTATACTTTTATACAACTTTTTCTTTAAAAAGTTTGTGGTGCACATAGTTCAGTGCACCCAGTTGCATATGTTTCAAGAGGGCGACACAAAGTCTCAGATGAATATATGCCAAGCACTGTCACTGCATCTCGCTGTGTGTTCACCTACACAGCATCCTCCTCTTTGTGATCTTTTCCTGATGGGGAATTGTCTCCTTTTTTAATTAACATCAACAGGCTTACGTGTTAATTAAAATGAGCATTGAGCCATCATGAAGACGTCTTTGGGGAGGCATGCATACTGGCAAAAGCACATTACACTTGAAAAAGAAATACCCTCCTCCTCAGCTGTTTGAGTTTTGCCCAATGAATTCCCATGTTGACGTGGATAAACAGCATCCAGGCCAACTGGGCTGCGAACAGAAGTAATTGCTCACGAGCCGGGTTTGATTGCGATGAAATGCAGAATGGTTTTCTACATGAGAGCCTGTGTGGTGAGTATTAGATTCTGGGAGAGAGGGGAGTTAGGGAGAGAGAAGAGAAAGAGGTACAGTACTGACTGAAGCTTCGCAAGTTTCTACTGTCATAACTCACCAAATCGCATGGCTATAGAGATCAGAGCATGCGAATTCAATGCTAGCTTGACAATGAACTGTGAAATGTTTGGAAATGCATTCCTGGACTGATTTCTGGCGAGAAGGCCGCAAAGTGTTTTCATAGTTTATTCAATGAGTGCAGGTGTTCATCCTCCTTATTTGTCTCCTCTTTACATTAGTACAATCGAACTCAGTGTGCTCAGTCTTTCTGTGTCAAAATTTGCCCATTTTTTTCAAGGTCAATCCGTGGCTGAACCATAGAACACAGGGCATTGTTGGTAAAATTAGCCTTAGAGAATATGTGGTTCAAAATACGGCAGTCTGAGTATCTATTTTAACTTTTATAGCTTTTAAGGCAACAACAGCATCCAGCAGGCATCATCAAGACACACTCAAGTCTGATAAGATCAGAGATTATCCTGGGTTTCTATGTGTCTGACTGGGTAAATCTGATATTACTGGACTAATCATCCAGGGGCTGCTGCTGGGCAATATGGGCACATGAATGGGTAGTATCTATGAAAGTAAGCTTAATGAAAGGAGGGGGTGAAAGGGCGGGGGGGGGGGGGGGGCATGGGCCGGGGGGGGGGGGGGGGGGGGGGGGAAAAAAAAGGGGGGTCTCGAGAACTGTTTTTAGCAATTTTCATAATTTTTA
>VUQK01029551.1:6060-20369 GCA_015106715.1 Bujurquina vittata | reverse complement strand
TTTTTAATTACAAACACACATAAGTTATAAAAAAAAAAATAGATGTGATAAATATGGCAAATATATTTTATATTGCATTTTATATATATATATATATATATATATATATATATATATATATATATATATATATATATATATATTTAGGAATGTTCTCAGAAAACACTGACTCCTTAAACATGTCGGTTTGGATCATTTACAGCTGCATGTTTGTTTGTTTTTTTCTATTTCTACCTGTAAGTAGGTGGCAAAGATGAATCATACCTAAATATCCTTGTCACTTTGCCTACACCTGGCTTGGAAGAACAAACTAAATACTCTTTAATCTTTATTCCAGGAGAGCAAGAGAATGGAGCTCTTTATTTCCTCTCATCAGTTTAATGGCGCTCCAGGTGGTTGAGTTTCTCTCAATGGGTTTGTCTCTACTGCCCTCTGTCTGTCACAAATATGCATCATCGGTGTGGCTAAGTGTGTGTGTGTGTGTGCGTGCGTGCGTGCGTGCGTGCGTGTGTGTGTAGAGAGTCTGGGCCACAGCTGTTATTCTCACCCCCTCCCTCTCCCATCTTCCTCTAATATAACCCACCACTGTGCAGGCCTAAGCTCATGAAAAAGCATTAAAACAGCCAAATCAGCACAAACTGAGTCCACATAGGCAAGCAGTTCAGCTTCATCATGCTCATACATTCTGCTGAACTGCATACAGTAGGTCTGCTGTAGCCTAATCACACAAGGCTTCAGATAAAGAGACTTTTTTTTATTATCAAGGACACTCACTGATAAAGGGTCTGCGTAACTGCGAGAGAAATGTTGTTTGAGATTTTGAATATTGTTTATGTATGCAAATAGGTCTGTCTGTTTGTACCCTGTGTTATAGCTTTTCCCCATCACATTCCTGCAATAGCCTTCTATCAAAAAAGGCTTTTGCATCTTGCTGATCATGTAATACCCAAAAGTCATATTTTTTACACAGTGTAATACAGTGTATACAAAATATATCTGCATGGCTGTTGACTGAGGACAGAGGTTTTTCTCCGTGACTTCCCAAGCTTTGTCAGCAATCCTGAATATCTATTATAAGGCACCTTGACTGCAGCGTATTTAATTGACAACAAGTTGTGTCACAGGTGCTTTGAGTGCCATCACTCAAAGGGTCACCTTTAAAAGCCAAGACTCCTGCCGCTGTTGATTCAGCTTCCTCTCAGTTTGCACAGCATCTTTTATCCCCCACCCCGCACCCTGAAAATGAAAACACCATTACTCCCCTCCCTCCTCTGGGTTGGAAAGAAGGGATTACAATGGCAGCAATTGATTTATGAGTAAATGGCTGCTTCCCCGAAATGTAAAAGAGAAGGAGGACAGGTCATTTTCTATTGTCACTGCTTTAGCTTTCCAAGAAAATAGAAAGGGTGTAGCGGGGATAATGTGACACTCTGGCCTTAAGTCCGATCCACAGTAATGGAAAGCGAGGAGAGGGGCAGGAAAAAACAAGACAGGCCAGAGCGTGTGACTCTGTAAGCAGAGCAGTTATAGCGCAGGCTATTGTCAGGTGTGTCAATATATGTGTCTTTTGGGAGAAAAACAAAGAAAGTGAGCCAAAGTGGAGAGATAATATTCTTCTCCCAGACGGGTGAGCAGACAGTGAGAGGGGAAGAGAAAGACCAACACAAAGAGGCTTCTAGCATTTCCTGACTCAGATCCATGGCTCTGTTGGCAGGGATTCAGAGTTTTTGTGTTTGCTAAGAGGAACTGAAGGATGTGAGCGAGAATCTCGTCCAGCTTCCCTTCAGCAGCCTTGTCCACACAGGCTTTATAGTCATATGAGTCAGGTTCTGTCCTAGAAAGGGATGCAGACGCTTAGATGAATTTCACCCTGCAGGAAACAAAAATCTGATGAAAGCTGAAGAGATTTGCATAGACAGGAAGAGAATGTCACGAGTCAAAGGGCTGCATAATTCAAATTAAAACACGTCTGATTCATGAAATGACTTGTCTATAAGAGCACCTTCCTGATGAATCAGTCTTGAAAAGAAATGAGAACAGGATTTTGTTTTTATGCTTTTCATTCAGACTTTTTATTGCATGTCCTCATGTTGCTAAACAGAAATGTTACATATATATACGTGCATCCTGCTGATGCGGTGTTTAATGTTTTTGTAACCATGTCTTTCAGGCAGACGCGGGAGCAGGAAACGCCTCCAGATTTCTTCTACTTCTCCGACTTCGAGAGGCACAATGCTGAGATCGCTGCTTTTCATTTGGACAGGTGAGCCTTCCCATCTTTCTCCACTCAACCAAAAATAAATACATAAATTTAAAAAAAAAACATGTTGTGCCAAAATGTTTGTGACACGTGTGCTTGCCTTCTGTGTGCATTTTCTAATCATCCCTCACAGACAGGTCACACCAACAGTGACACTTTTACCCCGTTATAAACCGGAGGTGTTCCATAATGGACTTAAACTGTGAAAATCTGAAAGGGATTAAGTACATGAGGGATTAGATAACGCGCCAAAAGCAGGGATCATCTCCTCTAGTTGGTGCTGAGTATATTGATTTCAGCATGATCCTTTGGCTCTAAGGATATAAGCTGACAACGTAGAAAAATATATCAACAGAAGAGCAGCAGGGAGAGGCAGATCTGATCATTTGGGATTCTGGGACAGGATGATAAATGGAGTATTGGGCATCTTAGGATTTCTTGAAGGCGTGGCAATTTATCGCGAACACACAACCTCGCTCTCTTTTAGATGAGATCGTTGGCACATGTTCATGTGGGCGTAAAGACAGATCCAAAAAGGAATATCACAAACACGCCATTACACCCAGAACATGCTTTGTTCCCCTGCAGGGAGGTGCCTGCTCTACCCCTAAAGAGCAGTTTGTTTTTAGGTTACGTGCACCATGTGGGGCTGCCTATGAATTATAGTGCAGCTGCCCAACCACTGCAGCCTCTGGATACCAGACTGAGCTATTGCTGGTATATTACTTTATATTGATTTAAGAATGCAGAGTAGGAGGTTGTTTTGTTCTGCTAAAACTAGACAGTTCTACACTTTGTCTACCACATTATCTTGAAGCCATCAGGGAAGCGGTAAGATCACTGCTTTGCAGTGATTATTTTTAAATCTCAGGGGGATTGCGCCTCTTGTTCTTTGCCTACTGTCCTACCATCTGTTGTGAACACTGCATGACTAAAGGGTGTGCAAAAGGTGCAGTGTACACGAAGAAAAGCTTAAGTGTGCTCTCACAGAGAATACACACTGATACACACATGCATACACAAGAACAGGTGCTCTTTTGTTGGTCACAGCCCAAAATGACGGTGCATTTTGCCACTCCTGAATGCAATCCTCTGTAGGCTTAAGTTTCGCCGATTCTGTTCCACTGAGCCAGTCTGTGTGCGTCTGTCTGCTCCCAGGAGGCTTAGTTTTAGTTTCAAATAGATCCAGATCTATTGGATGGCAAACATATAGTGAGACAGGCTAAAGAGGGTCTGAATAGGTGCCTTAGGTGACATAGGAATATAAGAATAAAAGGACTAAAAGGTGGAGGCAGAAAGGAGAGAATGGGAGGATGGAAATTATAGGCCAGGGAAAGTACAACTACCCTGATCATAATACTGTGGGTTAGAAAAGATTGTGAATGAATGATCTGTGTATATATTGAATGGAAAGTTAAATAAAGGCAAAAGGGTAATATTTACTTAGAAGCAGAAGTGAGGTTTCAGGAAACTCTGCTTTTGGTTCCATTCACAGAGGAAAATAGATTATACAGTAAAGATGATAAATTATTGCTACATCTTGAATGCTGAAGGGGCATAAAAATGAAGTCATGTACTGACTGGAAGTCACTACATATAATTTTCATGTAGAGAAAAACTCCTGTGATGTCTCACTTTGCCCGTCTTTATTTATACACAGATGGACTTGTGTCAAAGGGCAGAGCCGAGCCCTCTGGCCACCCCCACACAATCATTAGGGACCTCGCACATACTCATAGAGCTGCACTTTCATCCAGTAACAGCTATTTTTCTTGCTGAACTTTTTTTTACTATACGATAGGGTTTTTTTCTTAAAGCCTGTCCGAGCCTGTCCCTCACTATGGAAAATTGTTTTTCTGCATGTGTAGCTCAAAGGCAGTTCTTGTCACCACACAAAAAGGGTTCATGCACACGAGCAGAACCAGACTGGATATGTTTATATTACCGTATTTTTTATGCGCTTCATAGCAGCAATTTATAAATATTTCAACCTCGGTTTTCCTTGATCAAGCTCATAGTGTTAATCTACAGAAGAATGCCTCCTCACATGAAAATATTTCCTTTTGAGCTTCCGTTGGTGTGTACGTATCAAAGCAGATCATGCAAGCAGGGGAAAAGAGGAAGTTCAAAGCTGTTCATTAAAACAAAGCAGGTGCTGATTGTTCAAAGCTCCCTTGCTTTGCTGGAAATGCTCAGCACTGCCTGGAGCACCACAGGAGAATGAGCTGGAGGCTGAAGTTGCTCTGGAGCATCATCTGTTCAGTGCAAAGTAAAGTTGGTCAAATGGTTTAAAGGAGTAAAATATGAACCTGGTTTTCCAGTCTGCCACTATGTGCATCATGTGGCGCTTTGTTCATCTTTCAGTACAGCCTTTGTGCTTAAACACTGAATAACTCGCTTTGTCTGTACTTCTCTCTTTTGCCTTACAGGATTCTTGACTTCCGGAGAGTGCCCCCTGTGGCAGGAAGACTTGTCAATATGACGAGAGAAATCAGAGATGTGACACGTGATAAGAAGCTGTGGAGGACCTTCTTCATCTCGCCAGGTAAAGACTCTGGCAGCTTCTGCAGCTTGGCAGAGAGATGCAGCTACTTGGTTGCATCATACATCCAACTTGGAAATAGCAACTGTAACTCAGTGACTTCCCTAAGATGTCTGTTAAACTGCATGTAAACTGATATGTGCAAAGTGGAGGATGGGCCTGTAGTGGAGGGAAAGGAGTTACTATGCCCAGCTCTGCTCTTTAAAGCAATTAAAATGTCAAGAATGGAAAAAAATAAAGCAATGTAAAGCTGTAGCCAGAACTCTCCACAGGGTGGCACTGCAAGATGGCAAATAAACCTCATCAGTGCAGGGATTAGGAGGGGGTTCTTATCTAGAAATATTACTGCATCTCAAAGACATCACACTGTCTTGAAAAAGACAATCATACCTCAGAAACATCTTATGTGGGATAACGAGAAAAAGAACTAGACTGTGGCTCAGTGGTGCAAAGTCCTCTTTTCAGATGAAATCAAATTGTGCATTTTAAGCTCCTGAGTCTGGAAAACAATTGGAAAGAATTCAAGGTGTTTGAAGTCCACTGAAGTTTCTGCAGTCCGTGATGATTTAGGGTATCATATCATGTGCTGGTGTTGGTGTTGCTTGGTCCACTCTGCTTTATCAAATCCAAAGTCAACGCAGCATCTACCAGGAGGTTTTACAGCACTTCCTGCTCCCATCCGCTGACGAGATTTATGGAAATGATGATTTCCTTTCCTGCCCGCCGAGCCAAAACTATACCAAAAGTGGCTAAATTCAGAAATTATGATGAATCATTTTCTTTTAAACTACTATTGGACATACTTTTGAAATGAAGAATTTTTTTTCTTCTGTTGTGCTCACTAAAAATCACAGATATAATGAAAGCAATGTGGTAGCCTGTGCTCTAATGCTCATGCTGGCATATTTCCTCTACGTATGAAAATGTGAATGAAGATTTTTCAGGTAGTCTTTGATTGTACCAGGGTCAGCAGTTCTTCATCTCCACTATTAATCATCTTCTCCTCTGTGTCTCCATGTGAGCTAAATCAGCATTTCTAAATCAGTGCCTTCACTTTTCTTTTGTCAGCCAATAATGTCTGCTTCTACGGGGAATGCTCTTACTACTGCTCCACTGAGCATGCTCTGTGTGGCAAACCGGACCAAATTGAAGGCTCACTCGCAGCCTTCCTGCCAGATCTGAACCTAGCCAAACGTAAGACCTGGAGAAACCCTTGGAGGCGCTCCTACCACAAACGCAAGAAAGCAGAGTAAGAAAACTACACTAAGGCACCACATTTGTATATTTGTGATCATAGACACACCTTAAGCTAGTACAAATGTCTAATTACGGACTCATTTTAAAAGGATTACTCATTAAGTACTTTGCTAAGATATTTTTTGCACATTCTCAGGTGGGAGGTGGATCCAGATTACTGTGACGAGGTGAAGCAAACACCTCCATATGACCGTGGCACTCGACTGCTGGACATCATGGACATGACCATCTTTGACTTCTTAATGGGTAAGGGGAAAAGAGAGTAAATGTATTAAGCTAATAGAAAAAAATACATAATTGTGATTGCTCTAATGTTTCCTTTGTACCTGTACAGGTAATATGGATCGTCATCATTATGAAACCTTTGAGAAGTTTGGAAATGACACCTTCATCATTCACCTGGACAATGGAAGAGGGTAAAGATATTCAGCTATGTTAACCCTTTATTTACCGTGGGCCCGCCAAAACAAAAGTAGTAGCATATAATCAGTAATTAAGATAAATATGGGGTGTGGAATGTCATAAAGATCTGCAACTTTGCCTTTAAAAACCAAAAAACAGATCACTCGCTCAAGGCTGCACTCTGACCTCTTGTAGTGTGCAGTTCCACCACACATATGAATATCCAGATTTTATGCCAAGGATTATCACTGCTCATGAGAGCTGGGTCTGAGATTATGACCCAAAAACGAAACAGCAATATGATTTCACAGCTTCCACACCCAGAAGTCCTGTATTCGGTCAGGAGCATAACAAGGAGAATTCCAATATTTTTTCAGCATTCACTCAATTGTGAGCAGTGAATGCAAAACATGTCGAATGAGATGCAGCACACATCGCAGATGCACAAGTGCAAGTGGTCAGAAGGGGACTTCCACGGAGTGATCTAAAAATAGCAGCACTTGAAGCAATACATCTCCACCCTAGGAGACTACCTATAAGAAGAGATCAGCCAGATTTTAAAAAAGTGTGGTTTTGTTTTGTTTTTTTATTGGTTTGGATCTAGTTGCAGAACTTTATGACCTCACCTCATAACTGCCATCAATCCAGTCATTATAGAATTTAAAAAACTGCTTTAAGAGGCCTTCTTCACAGTCGATAAAGAAATAAATTGAACAGTTGTCTAACAGTCAACATCCACAATTGTGATAATTCATCCTTTTTTCTTTATCCCCCCACCCCCACCCCCACCCTTGCAGGTTTGGAAAGCACTCCCATGATGAGCACTCCATCCTGGTACCTCTCAGCCAGTGCTGCAGGTCAGACTTCAGCACATTCCTTTTTGTAGGGCAGTATTTCCCCCTTTTTCTAACTGCCGGCCTAAAGAGGCTGATCAGCCAGTCAAACACTCATATTGTGCATAAAAAATAAATATTGGGCTAGACTGCAGAGATCAACTTTAAACGTGCAGGGCAATTTCCACTCCACGTGGGATAAAAGTTCAGTTTTGGACACACCTTATGATTTGGTCTAATGGTGCACACAAATAAATAGGTTTGTTGGTATGAAATTACCTTTTCACTCTTATTAGGTGGCAGGTTAAGCTCACTAGTTTCCTAAATTTGTGTGTTTTATGATCGTTATCTTAAGAAAGAAAAGTTTTCCTCCTTTTAAACGATAGACAGTAATCTATTTTCTGCTGTTTCAAGGGTGAGGAAGTCAACTTACCTGCGTCTCCAGCTGCTGGCCAAAGAGGAGTACCAGCTGAGCTCCATGATGGAGGAGTCCCTGCTGCATGACCGCCTGTCCCCTGTTCTCATTCAGCCTCACCTTCAGGCCATGGACCGCAGGCTCCGGCTGGTCCTTAAGGTTGTGGCTGGCTGCATAGAGAAAGAAGGATATGTTAATGTTGTGGAGGAAGATCTAGTTGGGGACACGACCACCCACAGAGGCCCAGGCCACAGGTAGTGAGGGCGAGGCGCTGACACCAATGGACCGTGGCTGTTCAACCAATGATACCACACACACAAAAAAAAAACTACTTCTGATATCAAGCTGAATTCAGTGAATTCCAAGACTTGCCATCATTGCCTACATGGAAACTGCTTTTAAGTGTGTTTATATAGAAGAAACTGTCTACAAATACCATAAAAGACTGTGCACACACAGCACTTTGTATTTGTTAGATGCAGATGTATTTTGGTTTTATCACGTTCTATAAGGCATTAAGGAACCACTGCTGTGTTCTGCCTTTGTCCTGTTTGGTCTGAGAATGGAGGGTATCGGTTTGTTTTGTGTGTTTTATTATATTAGAACATAACCAAATGAGAGCCTACACTGACTGGGGACTACATGGTCAGACAATAAGCTTTATGAGTTATGACAGTGTATAAAAATGTTTCATTTGCAAAACATGTCAGAATTCAGTGTTTGACATTGAATGGTACCACCTTAAGTCATTCCTGACACAAACAACTTACAACCAGGAGAATATTAAGGTTTCCATAAAGTATACTGTCTTTAGAATCTATATTTTTAAGGTTTTTGTCTTGGCACAGGCTTGCAACAGGCTGACTGGAAATCTTATTACTTGCATCTGAGCAGCATAAATCTGAGTGCAAGTATTTCACACTGTAGTTCAAACAGTACCTTCACATTGCCTTATTTCAGCTTTGTGTATTTTTTCCCATAACAGTTAAGCTTGCACTACATATCGCACAATACAACAATAAAAATAATATTTACCAAAAAGAACATTTTAACTTCAAGCATTAAGACTGGGCACCGCACTGATATGATGGTCAGTTGCATCAAATGAGCCATTCGTGGAAGCAACTGGACGTAACATCACAACATCACGTAACATCATTTGATTTTATGTGATTTTATGTCCAAATCTGCACATCACGGAAACCTTTTTCCATTCCTGTTTTGCTTTTTGTTGCATTCAGTTGGACAATTTTTAACCAAGGTATTTTTTGCATTTGGGTACTATTTAAATGGGCATTCCTTTGTGTATTTTTGTTAAGATTATAGAAACAGCCAATCAAGTTGCTGATGCGGGGCCAGTAGAATTTTCCATTTCCTTCTGAGTCCTCTGTATTGGCTAACCCAGTACCTGTGCAATGATAGAAATACAGTACTTGAATGTTTTTGGGTTGACAGTACGGACAGGATTCATGGAGCTACAAAAGCCTGAGTGGCTGATACTGAGGCTGAAAAGTGCTTGGCGGGGATAGCTGGGTTACAATGCCTCACCCAGTCACAGGGATAGCAATGGGCACTGTTCCATTGAAGTCCTTTTTGTATTTTCATTGTAAATATCTATAAATTCTTTGGAGATCTATCAAGCTGCACTGCACAGTGGTTTGCTTCTGTTTTCTGCTCTTGCATTGTTACTGTGAAGACCTGTTTACTAAATGATTTAAGTGTGCAATAAAAGCAAAAAGTGAGGACAAATCCCTGTGTGTCAAGAATAGCAATGGTGAGGAGTGGACCCAAGTGCAGGGGGTAGAAGCAGATTTAATAACTGACAAAAATGACCCTTTATTGACCAAATGCAACAACACCAGGAAATAGTACAACTTAACTAGGCACAAGGAAGCATGCAGAATCTAAACAGTAACAGGGAGCGAGCAACAAAATGCTGGTACCCTAATAGAAAATCTGACACGGGGAAAGACCAGAGTACACACAGACTGATTAAAGCAGTGAGACACAGGCGAAAGCAGTGAGCTCGGGAAAAACGATCACCAAATACACTTAAAAGACATGAAAAAAAAAATAAAACAGGAAGTAACCAAAAGAATGAAAGATGAAAACCAACGAAATGCCATGATTGTGACAGTGTGTTCATGTGTTTGCATAATTCTGCAGATGTGTGATTCTTCTCCTTATTTTATATATGAGTGGATCTGAATGTGTTTGCCCATGAAGATAAACATCCTCATACAAATATGTCTGAAATTAGCAAAGCATTTCGGTCAAAAGTTTTCCAACATCTGAATACTAAATAAGAAAACCGCACCTTCATCATGACCATTTATAACCACCTAGACTTCAAGTGACCAAGTGGGGTCATTTAAGACTCTATCAATATATTTGAGTGTTGTTGTAATCATCAAATTAAAAAAAAAAATCCAACCTTGAATTCATTAATCTACAAGTTTTCATACTTATTTTTACAGAAATTGACCTACAGTATTTAGTGTGGCATAGTCACTTGAAAGTTGTGTGGAGTTATTTTGTTTTTACAATAAAGGCTTTGATCATACTGTAATTTACCACTTCGGATGACTACATTTTAATGTTTGCAGTGAACCATGGTTAACAGAGCTTGAAAAGCAACATTTACTGCTGCAGAAGGCTTGAGGCTAACTCTAACCCTTTTAACATAAAAATAATTGAAAAATGTAATTAGTTTCATTAACATATCTGTCAAATGAGGAAAACAGTGTGATAAGCCATTAAAAAGTATAATAGGGTCATAAAATAGGATCATAAATGACTTCCCTTGGTCATTTCAGTCACTAAAATAGCTCAGTAGCTTTAAAGTTAAGGAGAGTTGAATACATGTACACATCTACAAACAGTAACATTTGTTACAGCAATATTTCAATATTCATTTTCTTTTTTTTTTTCTTTTTTTTGGATACATTATGGATTTGAGGCCCAACTGGCAAAACATTTCAAAAAAACATGGAGCAGGAGAAATTTTCCCACTGTGTCATCATTTATTCTTTTATTAGTTTACTTTGTTTGGGAACTGAAGAAATGAATTTGCACAGTTTTAAAAGTAAAAAGGTTTCCCTCTCATGCCTGATACAGAATTCCAGCTGTTGATCTCTTGTTCGGGGAATGTTTGTTGTATTTTTTCACTGCACAATGCACCAAATGTTTTAATGGATCACAGGTCTGAACTCAGATCCAGACCCAGCCTGTCTTACTTACGGGGCCATGCCGCTGGAATAAGTTTGGAATAAGTGCCAAAACGTTTGGTGCTGAAATAATGTATTTTCTGTTCAAAACCTTCATATGTTGTTCACCAATAGTGGGGATTTCCCATGCTATGTGCACTAAGTAACCCCATACAACCAGACATATGCTGTCTTTTGAACTGTGCAGTGATCAAAAGGACAGTTTTCCAATGAGACTGGGCCAGAAAAGACACAGGCATTTAGTGATCTTGATTATATAAGTTACACCAGTTACCCAAATTAGCTGTAATAGTAATAAGAGGAGGAGGTGTTCTGTTTTTGTTTGTTTTTTGTTTGTTTTTTTGTTTGTTTGTTTGTTTGGGGGGGGGATTCTGTTTTGTTTTGCCATTAGACACTCTTTCAGTCTCTTATTGGCCCTGCACCAATTTTCTTTTAACGTGTTACTGGCGCAAAATTTAAAAATTTTTATTTATTTTTTTTATTATGTAAGATTCAGAACTTGCACAGCATCCTAACTTTTTTAGGATATAGGCTCCCTATCTCTACTACAGTAAAAAAAAAATAATAATAATAATAATACATTTTCAATTTAGAAATTTAAATCAGATAAATCCTAAACCTTGCAATAATTTCATGTTCTATATGAACTTCTGAACGTCTTTTATTCTATAAAGCCTAATTCTCAATCTGTTATTTAAACATTTAAAGAACGTTTTTGGTCTTTAAGACAAGAATATCAAGCTTAGCATTTGCTCACGGGCAATTATGAAACCGTGTAAACAGAGAAACACGCAGCGGCGTTCTTGCAGTTATGAAATTAATGGCGGCCGAGGCGCTGTCCGTGGTGCTGAAACAATTCCGTCCTGCCAGTGCAGTGAACAGCACCACGGACAGCGCCTGATGTTTATCTGGG
Organism: Bujurquina vittata; assembly: GCA_015106715.1. NCBI lineage: Eukaryota > Metazoa > Chordata > Actinopteri > Cichliformes > Cichlidae > Bujurquina > Bujurquina vittata. Next base: position 8,520 of record VUQK01029551.1, on the reverse strand, counting down.
CCAGCGGATGTGCGGCCCTATTTATGAAGGAGACAATGAAGACTGGAGCCTTCTAGTGGCTGTAAGGTTTATTTATCGACTTTTCTTTCACCAGAGGTAAAGTTACTGTGTTACTGACTTTACTTTTGCCGCATTCCAGGTTTTTTCCAGGGGTTATTTCATGTTGCAGTCAGGGACAAATGATCGCTTCCATGCCCGTGTTTTGATGCCACGGTGGTCATAGAGGTTACTTTTGAACACCGCATTTTTTTTTGGGGGGGGGGGGGTTCACAGTAAATAAAACTACACCAAAAACACCCCAGGAGAGGGCGCCAGTGAGCAGTTTGTAAAATCCAACACAGGAAAACAATCTGTCACCGAAAGATTCCACTGGGTGGCACTCGAGCCTCGTTGTCACGTTTGAGTTGTTTACATCTGTGTCGTAGAGGTGACGCCATTTACTGTCCTGAATCGAGCTTCCAAACATACATACATACATGCGCTGTTCTTGATGAGCTTGGTTTGATTAGGTTTCATGACCTTCGCTGTCCTTCAGAGACATGGAGAGCACAAACGCTGGATGGGTCGCTTTGAAGCTGTAATGACACATACGGTCACCATGACGCCATTCATTTGTTGGTGAAAACGTTAAAGGAACAGCTTAGCCAGAATTAAATATAACTGTATATATTTTTCACTCTGCCCTGTAGCCCTATTTAGCCGTCTAGATTATCTTGGTGGTAGCAGCCCAGTTTCTCTGCTTTTTCTTGAACAAAATCAAGCGTCAAAAATACATTTAGCAAAAACATATCAGTAAAAAAAATCACTGCACGGAGTGAGCTGCTTATTTAGATATAAATAATTAAGTCATAACACAAATCCAAATAAGACATGATGTAATTTGTAATAATGGATCGATGCTATTTTAGCCATGTTGTTGCAGTTAATAGCACCGCCACTAGGTTGGGATGCAAGACTTGTCTAACCGTAAATAGCTGTTTATAACATATCTTGAGCCTGTGATTGAAAAGGTCAGATTCTGTGATTTGTTCATTCATTCGTGAATCTATTTATTTAATGCAACATGGCACGCATGCACACACACACACACACACACACACTTTACCATTTTATAATTTGCAATTCCACTTTACCAGAGGGAAACAACCAAAACAGAAATATTTAATGTTCCCTCACCACACTCAGCCCTGATGTTGTTTCCCCAACACAACAGACCACCCCGCTTCCAGAATGACGGCCTCTCCTGCCTAGTAACAGTATCCAACACCACTGTCCTCCCGTCTCTATGGCAACAGAGAGCCACCCCTTTCCCTTTCCTGTCCTTCTTCCCATTGATCCAAGTTGATCCAAGGTACGTGTGTGTGGTTGAGTCTTGGACGACCGTGACCCTTGCATCACCCATGCTTTCCGCGTCAGTGACCTTGAAACAAGCCCGAATTGGCATTTCTTGAAAACGAAACTTTTGAACTGCTGAGAGGAAAAAACGAAGATGAATATCATATAAAAACCCTGATATTCGGCCGTGAGAGTCACTGCTCAACGCTGTGAACCCACTTAATATTACAAGCAGAGAGAACTGCTTTCTTCCAGATACATTTGATTGGAAAACACACCGGCTAAACAAGCACACTGCACTGCACGCATTCTCCCTTCAAACTGTTCACACAACCATGCTTACAAGTGTGCGTCAGAGCGTATGGCGAGCTGAGATGAGATACGCTTTCAAGCGCAACTTCAGAGGCACTTGTTTCTAACCCCTGTCCATCTCCACTGATGTCAGCGCTGTAGGCAAAATCAGGCTTTACTCAGATCCGCACTGATCAAAACAAATGCGTCCCTGAGAGGATAGCGGCACCGGCATGATTCAGGCACATGTATGAGGCCTGTGTGGAGTTTGGCTCCGTGCGTCTAGTTGTGTCGCCTTAAAGGTGGAGGAAATGTGTCACTTGCATGTCAGATTAACATCTTTAAGTCACGTTTCTACTTAAAACGAAGAGGGGAGTCTGATTATTTTTAAGGCCTCGGGGAAACCATGCATTATTGCTCTCTGAGCAGCGGGCCTGTCCACGCTGTTTTTCACTCGGCTGAACAACAGCCTGGCTGTAGCTTACGCGCGTGCCAGCAGGAGGGTCTGTGTCTGAGCTCATGAATGATTAAAAGACGGCTATTTCGCGGCTGCAGCTAAAATTAGGAATAGCCTTGCGTTGGCTATAAATAGAAAGCAGATGGAAAGCGTTCATTTATAAAAGTACATGGAAGGTTTAGACATTTTCAGGTAACCATGCTGTGTGTGTGTGTGTGTGTGTGTGTGTGTGTGTGTGTGTGTGTGTGTGTGTGTGTGTGTGTGTGTGTGTGTGTGTGTGTGTGGGGGGGGGGGGGGGTTGAGGGGTTAAAAGGTGGATAAGGGGTGGGCAAAGGGGGGTTGGACGAAAGAGGAGAGAACTAAAAATTTTTTTTGGA
>VUQK01029547.1:4663-32162 GCA_015106715.1 Bujurquina vittata | reverse complement strand
CCAGAACGCTGTAAAAGCCTCATTGCAAGTTATCGCAAACGCTTGGTTGCAGTTGTTGCTGCTAAGGGTGGACCAACCCGTTATTGGGTTTAGGGGGCAATCACTTTTTCACACAGGGCCATGGTGGTTTGGATTTTTTTTCACCTTTACTAATCAACACCTTCATTTACAACTTGCATTTTGTGTTTACTTGTGTTGTCCTTGACAATTGTTTAAATTGGTTTGATGTTCCGAAACACTTAAGTGTGACAAACATGCAAAAAAACAGGAAATGAGGAAGGGGGAAAAACTTTTTCACACCACTGTATGTGCGGAAGTATAAACTTTTGAGAAAATATGGATTTTGTTCTACACAGATCACACAAGCATGCCCTCCTGTGCTTACTGCTTGCTATTGTGTCCAGCTGTAAAGTTATCAGCAGGATAACTGCTGGTGCATTTTCCAGGGATAGCTTCCCTGCCATCAGCAGCTTTTATTGAGACTGTCCTCCACCAGAATCCCACCCCAAAGGTTGTTTATGAAGAGCCTACGATGCAGACTGTTTCTCAAGCTATAGTTACTTGTTAGAGTTCAGCAAAGTTTAGCAGCTCTGTGAAGAGTCTAAGATGCTTTTGTGTGTGTGTGTGTGTGTGTGTGTGTGTGTGTGTGTGTGTACTTCCTAACCCTACCAAAGGAGATTTTTTTATTTTTTTTTTTTGCTTAAATCCAATACGTAGTTTGCTTTTTGCATCATATCATAGCTAGTGGTTTTTTTTTAGAAATGATTTCACTTCCTCTTTTATGGTTAAGTGAGCCAAAGGGCAGAGCAGTGGTAGAAAGCTGAATATATGTTTGGTGTAGAAGCTTCTATTTTATTGGTGAGGAAAGTGGGCCCGAGTGAGGTAGCAGTATACAGCGGCTGCTAAGGCAATGTGACACACAGCTGTATGACTGACAGCTCCCGTTCTACTCCTCAAAGTAGGTCGGTGCCAGCTACCCCCCGGTGAGATACTTGGCAGATAGACCGTCAAGGGGAAGGAGATGGAGAGAAATGACAGCAGACTATCAATAGTGTCAGTATTCTGTTGACTCAAGCCATCTGAAAGTGATGCTGTTTTTCCTCAATGGTTGGAAGATCGGTGAAAGATGTTCAGTATCTTTTAAAAGTCATTTGTCTCCATCAGTAGCAGATTAGGTAATGCATCACCTAATCATGGCATGCAGGACCTAGCTAGATGACCCCTGTGACTGAACAGATTCCTATTATTGTCCTAAATGACGGGCTTTAGATGTAATGGTGGCAGGGGCTCTGCTTTTGTATATTCATTTGTGATGGACCTACATTTGTAGAAACATTGACTTGTTTTGTCCTTTCTTGACCTCCACATTTAGCGTGCATCATGTGATCGCAGTATCACAGTCCTCCTCAAGGCTTGAAAGGCAAAATAGAGATATTTTGAGATAATGAAAAGAGGGAGGAACAAAGACAAAAAGACAGCAGGGATGGAGAAAGAGGCATCACAGTGAGAATGTAGCAGCAGACTTGAATCCTCTTTGCACAGAGCACACGCAACAATAAATGTCACGCTAGAAGTATTGCCAAAATTGACAATATATCTCTTTGGTGCAGACTGAAATAGCTCTACACCTATTTAAACAGGCATTCATGCCACCTAGAGGTTGAATCCTACTGAATTTGGGATTGTCCTCTCTCTTGTGGGTTTTTGCTGTCAAATTCATTGTTATGAAATCTGCAGATATTCGTGGTACTCTGGGATTCCATGACATTTGTTCCAATGCCACTGTTAGGTTGAACACATCATGTCTTCATGCTGCACAGCTGCGAGAATGGTTATAATTTTTTTATAATTGTATATGTGTAGTCTGAAATGCCTTGCTTTTAATTTGTAAAGCAAACACTCTTTATTAGCTGTATTGCTGGTCTTCCATCACACAGGCCTAGAGGTTGGTCAGTGACTCCCTGGTCACCACTGGCTGTTAGGTAAAAATGTATAAAAGTTTATATTCTGTACTGAGCCAACAAATAATCAATTCCTGAGTATTTGCTGGCAGTTGCTAGCATGAAATTGGTTGCAAAGAGGTAAATGTTGTTGTACTGAAAACCTCCTTGCAATTGCTTTGGTTTGCAATTGCTAGCAGTTTGCTGCAGTTTTTCTGTAGTTTGTATGGAAGACAACAACTTGTCTGCAAACACTCGTACCCAGCTCACCGAGCAACATTGAAACTGTGAAACAGAATATGTTTGCCTTCACAGTAAAAGCTGCAACAACACTATTCAAAAGGTCCAACTTTTACTTTGAAGATAAACATTCTCCATTTTCTGACTTCTTCAAGTTTCAGCACAGCTCAGAGACTAAATGGCAAGTGTTTGAAGACAAGTCAATGTCTTCAATGAAATCTGCTAGCAACCAAACCAGTCACACCATCTGAATTTAAGTGGTGCATCAAAAACAACAAGCCACCTCCAGCAACTTACAACCAACTTACAGTACAACCAACAACCACCTTACCAACTGGTCAAGCAAATACACAGGTCTCCCGGCCTGTGTGACGAATTCCTCAGTCACACAGGATTCATGTATTGCAACATAGATGGATAATGATGGTAAATAAAATTGCCTTTTAAAAATATTCAACCCAGCAGAAGTAATGGTTTTCACTCCATAATAAAATTTCAGTGCACCGAAAGTACCCTGCTATTAGCACTTTTTATATTTTACATAATGTTTCTCAAAATGCTAATGATTACAATTTTACATTTTATAAATGAATGCCGTTTTGCCGTGGTATAAGGGGATCCTGGGATGAATAGTTTCTGTAATTGTCTGAAGAAGGGCATTGTTCCTGCACCCCTTATTGGTGTTGATGTGCGTGCTCAGTTTGTACAGTTTCTGTAATGGCTCAGACACAGTGGAATTGATAATTGATCATTGTACACCGCAGGCTGGGGTTGCAGTCTGAGGCATAAACAAAACATTTCTGTTTTAAGCCTCAAGCCTCAAGTCATTTTCAATAAAATGATTATCTTAATTTCAATGGGAGCTAATTTCACTGAAAATAGAAATGAAGTCAAAGTAGTATTTTATTACTTCTCAGCAAATGTCATTCTTTAAAATTTAATGACTCATCGCTGTTCACATTTCCAAATCTACACGTCTAGACAGTAGACAGTCTGGTTAGTGATGAACAATTATAATAATTATTATTATAATTCATTCCTAAGTGACGGTTATTTATGCAAGCAATTTCTTGATCATCTCAACTTACTTTGTAATACGTAAAACACTGAAATGATTCTAATAACTCCTGCTCTTCTCTCATTTAACACATCTCAAGTCATTTTTCTAAAAATAGTTACATCCCACACACAAACTGCTTTGAACTGATTTCATCTCTTGAGCTTGAAGTAAATTCTATATTTGGAAGTTGTCAGGGACAGTTTTTTTTGCTGAGTTACTGTTTTCTCACTTTTAAGGCTGACAACAACTATTCTGATGGGTTAACAGATTTCTCTTGTTGGATGCCTACAGTTGGTTTCTGGGCTTTATTGAGAAAGTGCATACTGTTTTTACACTAGTTCTGCAAAGTTTCTCAATACTTAAAAACTGAGATCACATAAACAGGTGAGTGCAATGCTGTGATTTGAGGCTCACAAGTTGTGGTATGCTTAGGCTGGAACCAGTGTAGATTCGTTTTGAGAGACATGGTCCTAGTTAAGTATAAGGGATCTAAATATGAAACTCTGAAATTCATTTATAGAGCAGATTTCAAAACATGAAATATTTATTGAAGTGCAGCATTTTTCAAAACTGAAATACAGTGTTGACATGACTTGATAATCTCAGCTTTAGGTAGATAAAAAAACAGTGAGTAAGTTTAGACTTTATTGATTTGTATCTAAATGTATTAACTATGATTAGGTGTATTTAACCTGGATAATATGCCAAGGGACAGTAGTAAGCCTTAAGCAAGGATCTCCAAGTAACCAATGTTACTGATGATATAATTCGAAGAGATAATCCTTTGCAAAGTTCATGGCTACAACAGAAAGTGCCTTTATCCTGGATTTTGAAAAGTGTTGGAGCAGCTTTCACATTGAACAGTGATGTGCAGGTGAAAGAGCCAGGCATGATTGTTTTTGAAATTCATTTAAAGCCATTGAAAAGTAAACACAGTGAGGTGAGGCCAGAAAAGAATAATCTATTTTCTCTTACTGTAGAATTCTGCACCAACTCTTTGGGTGCTCCAACAAGTTTGTGTACTTTTACTTCAGTGGTAATTACAAAGTAAAAGTGGTGGCTTACTTTCCTAAAATAGGCCATAAAGGGAACAGACTCAACGAGAAAAGAAGAGGACCAGCAATGGGGCCTTGTGGGACTACACAGGTTTGTGTGAGTTTCAGGCGCATCGTGTTATTGTGTACACTGTCATAAAAGTCAGTTAATTAAAGCAATAAAACCTCACAAAGCTCTTCTGGGTTTAATTCCAGAAATCAGGTTTCTTCAATTCTACAATTAATTCTCCTTTTGCTCTTAATAACCTTCTGAGACACATTTCGTGTCCCTGCTAGCACATAAAGGTTACCTCAGAGATGAGATGAGGCGGGAGCATGGCTGGGGCAAAGACAGTCCGGGATTCAATAGTGATAATGAACATAAGGAAGATGTAGTTGAGGATAACTGATGACATGGGCTGGTTAAAGGGCTCACTGGGAAATAAATAGAAAACAAAAGCAACCAAATCAGCGCCATAGTGTTTTAAAGAAGATGCTCTTGTCTTTTGCTGCATCTCCAATAACTACATTTTTATATTTGTTATACTTCTAATTTATTATTAGCCTAATTACTTTCAAAGATGCCATGCTAATGGAGTTTGTACCTAGTTAGAGGTGTTTGTACCTAGAAATGTTGTCAGGAACTAGCAATGAATGGTCTAGCTGCTTCCAAATAAGCTCAAGTGAAATCGTAAAAAGCAGCATTGATTAAATATCTTTCCTTTTGAAAGTGTAGCTCTGCAGGAAGCGCAGTACATTATGAGTTATTTTTTTCTGCACTACAACTCAGGCATTGATTTTACCTAAGGCTTAAATGTTAGCGCAACGCTTGTAATTATCATAATGAGAAATCGTTGACCACCGCATCGACTCTAAAGAAGTTTTGACTTGGTTACAGATCACACAAAAAAGTGAGCTGTGTACGGATTAATGGATACGTGATGGATGCGCTGACAGCACAGGTTGGAAAATATAATAATAAACTGTCTTGTTTGATGAAGGGTGTGTGTCGAGCTCTGTGGAGCTGTTGAATGGGCTTGGTTGAGTATCTCAGTAAAGTCATTAAAGCTGCACTAATCAATACTTTTATATTAGCAGCGGATTAAAATTACAAAGCATTATGTGAAATGGGCTCCTCATAAACGTAAACAATTACAACTCAAATCTTTTATGTAGCTGTTTCTGGTTTATTAGCCTACATTTTCTGTTTACATGAGCCATGCTACATACAGCTACCGGTTTCCAGTTTTTAAAAAATACCTGATAAACATGAACCCTGCACAATTAAATGGCAGAATTAGACCTAGCATTTAGCAGCTGCAGACCTCCATGATTTAGGGGAAGCAAACACAGAGCCAAAGACAACATCAGTGTTTCACTTACATTGTTTGTAGTTTGTGTATACTGTATATGCAAATACACAGTTGGTATAATTTATATAAGATAAAATTAGTTATTTCAAATATAAATCTAACATTATTTCCTAGGCATACTGTTATGTATATTAATTATACAAGATTCCTTCACAGTTAAATCAGAAATAAACATGCTACATTATATCCACTTTGTATGAACTCTGTGACCTTTTAATTAAGCAGTTCTCAGTTCAGCAATACATACAGTGGTGACCTGGGTAAGACGAGGATTCATGAGCTGCAACTCCAACTCCTGCGCTGTATTCATGTCCTCTTCTGTGGTGCTCCATATTTCTATTTAGGTGGGCTCCTCTCAGTCTTTCACAAACAGCTTCAGAATCGTAATGCTTTCAGAATGTTATATTCCTTTCTTTTGGATTGAGTTTTATGTGGTCCGTGGAGAAAAGCGGAGACACAGTGGAGCACAGATGGCCAGTGGGTACCTGATGAGAGAAGAGTAGAGGCTGATACTGAGTCCTTGACCTTCACACGCTGACTCGACATGGCGCAAAACCATAAGGAGGCACGGTAGACAGTCGTCTCAGCGTACACACTGACAGTTATTCATATACACTGAACGCTTTACCTGTTTAATCCAAACTAGTCTAATTTCATGTACATCTTATCTCCTCTTTTCTATGAAACACATAGGAGTCATTTCATGTCATTTACCGTTTCCCTCTGCAACGAGCTTGCAACCTAATAGTCCTGTAATCACATCCGATCCATCATTTTGTTATATAGCTCTACTTTCTATTGCAGTCTCTGCTGCTGTTGGGTGGAATCAAAGGAGGAGAAAATCATGTGTGCTGTTTATTGCTTCTGTTGTGTATATAAAATATCAAAAATTCTACTCTCTAAGGTGCCAACTTTATTAAATGGGTCATATAAAGCTGAATTTATTTACTTTTTAAAAATTGGATTGCATTTTTATTGAACTAAATGAAGTCATGTTTAAGAAATAGTTGCTAAACTTGCTGTCATAAAACATATACATGCATTTCCCTGACTTCGTGTATACTTACCTTTGCTTGCGATGCTTTTTTTTTTTAATACTTTCAAAACCCTGTACTAACATCAAACTGCTATAAGCTCTGGATAATTCCTAAAAGGCAGGCTTATGGAAAGCCTCAATGGTTGGTAGTGTAACAGGTTCAAGCATCCACGGTCTTAAGGCACCTACATAATGTCTTATTCCAGCAAACTTAAAAGATCATTGCAATCCACACTGTGTGACTTGGATCTAATAAACTTGAGTAGGACATCAGGTTTGATGCATGTAGCACGTCAATTGTTGGCTGTGACTCACGGCTGCATTTCCTGCACTTGGGTGCACTTCCTGCTGAGTCCTCCTTGTAGCGCCATGATGGAGGACACATATACAAATAATTGTGACAACAGGCTCTGTGTGCATGCTTTATTTCCATTTATTTTGTTTGACATTTGTGCCTGCATAGCATTGATCAGTGCTTAATTAGATGCTGCATTTTACAGGTTGATTAATAGACATAATCTATGGATAAAAAGCATGACTCTGGAGCTGCTTTCAGCTGCTCCCTTCAGGGGTCACCACAGCAGATCACGTGCCTTGATCTCACCCTGTTCCTTGCATCCTCTTCTGTCACACCAACCTTCTGTATGTCCTCCTTCACTACATCCATGAACCACCTCTGTGGTCCTCGTCTTTTCCTCCTCCCTGACAGCTCCATATTTAACACCCTTGGCCCAAAATATCCACTCTCCCTCCTCTGCACTTGTCCAAACCATCTCAGCCTTGCGTCTCTAACTTTCTCCAAACTGCTCAACTTGAGATGTCCCTCTAATATTCTCATTTCTAATCTCCCAATGAAAATCTAAATCTGCAAGTCTGCCACCTCCAGCTTTGGCCGTCTGCCTTTTGGTACGTGCCACTGTTACCATACAATACGGCACAGCAGGTGTCACTACAGTACCATCTCGAAAGTGTTGTAAGTTGGTGAGTTTAATATTAAAATGTAATTTAAAAAAAATTCAGTTTTATTGTAAGATTTCAAATGAATTCATTATAACAAATTCATTTTTTAAACACAAATCATTATTTCAAAGAGCATGGGCTGAGGACTGAGGGAAGGCCGTAGGGATTCCAGCTGACATTTAATAGGGAATCGGGGTTGCCAGGGCTTGAAACTCAAATGATTATACACAGAATTTGCTGCAAATAGATCTCATAATAATTCTAATCACATCTTGTTTCACCAAAAGGCTGTTATATAAATCTTGTGGTCATCTTTGACGACTAACAGGTGCTTCTTTCAGGTTTGCAATGCGAGTTACCATATCGATAACTTGATTATTATTATTAATGTTGTTGTTATTTCAAATTTGGTCAAATGTTTGCACAGCATGCATAAAAAAACATAGTATTATTAGTGTTTCTTTCAAAACGACCTAAAGGAGTTTTACACTGACCTGTAAATTACATAAGGCATACATGACCCAGCTTTCCCCTGCTTTTCCTCTTCTCTTACACTGCTTTGTCTTTATCCCTTTCACCTTACCGCCAGCACTATCTCACTCTAACATACACACAGACTCTCTATTGCTTTTACACACACACACACACACACACACACACACACACACTCCACTCTTTCGCTTGCACCTCTTAAAACAAGTTGCCTTGTTTTCTCACTCGTCCTTTTCACGCCCTTCTTCCTCTTGTATATGTTGATGAATATAGTCATAAATCTTTTTTCTCCCACAAAACCCACTTCTCACTCTCTTTTTGCTGTTGTGTTTAAATACTTAACCACACTTACTGGGAAGTTTAACTAGGATACCAGTAGAGGACATAACCCCACACAGGTACAGACACTCTGTTCTCCCATTTTTTTTTTCTTGTGAGTTGACCTCCCTCTGTTTGATTAAGGACTAGCTGTGGGAGGCATGTGCTGACTGAACTGGTCACAGCATGCCACGCAAACACACAGCGCCACACACACACACACACAGATACGGGGGCTCATGTTGTTATTGGATCAGCATGTGTCTGTGGTCCAGGCACCGTGGTCTCCCTAAAGCAGCCTGCCAAGAAGTGATGTCACCATCTCTGTTTAGACACATCTCATCTCTCCCTTCAACAAGGGCAAGGCACAAAGCACTGGGCTGTCTTTGTCTCTGCCACACACATACACACTGTATACTCACATACTGATGTAGCAGTATAGGCAGGCTGATGTGTGACCTTTCTCCAGTGCATATGCGGTCACTGTAGGAATGTCGGTACATTAGTGTGCATTAGTTCTGCTTCATGTCCATAATTAGACAAGCAATTTGAAGCTTATCTTTGCTTGTCTAAGCTTAATTTTTCATCCAGTTGTGGCCTCTGGCTAACACAAAGCCCCTCAAGCTGCTGCCAACATAAGTTTGAGGGAGCGGGGGATTGTAGAGGTCGGAAAAGTGACCTGGTGTTTGAAAGGTCGCTGGTTTGACCAGCGACAGAGTGAGAAGGTAAAATCCCCAAGCTCCACCTGCTCCAGTAGAAGTGCCCAGAAGTCAGATGTAGTCTGTGATACTGAGCCATTGTGAGATCAGTGCTTCTTGTGCTGATTTCTGTGTTGCCGTAAGAGTTTTTCTGTTTTCACACAGTCCCACCTGCTCACCTCTGCTGATATGTACTTCATCAAAGTCTGTGCTTGTGCAGCAATTAGCCACAAAAGCAAATCTAGTTTGCCGCAGTTCAGCTGACCATATCCCAGTAAAGATAGATACTAATGATGAGAGGTATTCACAGTGAGTATGAAGAAACCTCTATTTAGTTTGGTTTGAAAGCCTTTCTCTGTGATTTTTCTATTATTGATACTCCTGTTTTTTTTCCCCCATTAACCATTAAGTTGTCTTTTGTCCAATTTTGGTGATCTTGTACAAATTGTAGCCTGTATATTTTTTTGGACCGTTCTCTGATAGTTGTGCAGGAAAATTCTAGTAGATGAGGAGTTTTTGAAATATTAATACCAGCCTGTGTGGCACCAACAACCATGCCACGTTCAAATTAACTTAAGTCACCTTTCTTCCCCATTCAGATACTCAGAGCAACAGAATGTGAAAGAGGCACCACTTTGGACCTCAACAGGTTGTCCTGGCCATATCTGCATGTCTAAATGCAATGGGTTGCTCCATCTAATTGCTTTAACGAGCAATTGGAACAGGTGCAACTAAAACCCCATTAATTTATTTTGCGAAATTGAAAATGCCCTGATTTGGTACTAACAACTTATTTGGTTTCTGTAACCTCATCTAGATATGTTAAAAGTGCAGACTAGCCTCAAAATAAACCTTTACAATCAGTTGTGTGAATTAACCATTTCACATACTTTATGCATAGTAACCCATAACCCACTGCAGTTTGCTGCAACTGCGCTGGACCTTTAAATCCTTCATATGAGCTCCGCATCTTAAGTTCTTGGAAGCTACGGCTCAGGTATGTGCTCCAACATTGATATTTAAATGCCAAACGGCGCAGCATATGAGAAGCAATGTATCAGTGAGAAGGCTGACATTTCTGAGAAAGAGAGCGGGGGTAATGAGAGGACGAGGAGGTAACCTTGCACAGCGAGGAGGCGTACTGACACTGAGCTATATGTCAGTATCTACAGTACGTATGCATGTGAAAGAATGTGAATCCCTGCTTATTTATGAACATATTGTTGTGTAAGTGACTAAGATGGCTCGCCATGTGACAGAAATGGAGCCCATTAGTGTAAGACATGTCTGCATGACTGTGGAATTCTCACTCAGAGAAATCTGGCTTCATAGGTTGTTCTACACATGCTGCCGAACTTGTCACAGTTTTACAGTGTATCTTTCTTAACTGTGTTTACCTTTATGAAATCCCAGAATAGCTAAATTACAGTCATGATTAAAAAAAAATAGAAAGCACACCCTTTTTTAAATTAGCAGGTTTTACAAATCTGGACATGATTAAAAAAATTATCTGATCCTTAGCAGGTAACTACATATGAGGAAAATACAACCTGAGACAAACAGCAAAACATGGCCTATTATTCTTAGTTTTCATTTAATAAAAAGTGGCCAAACTGCAGAAGTAGTGTGTGAAAAGCTAAGCACAGGAATTAAGAGGGTAAATAGTAGCCAAGTACTACTAATCAAATGCACTTGATTCATTGATCATCAGCAAGTGTGAGCACCTCTAGTTTGGCATTTTTCTGATCGGATTTTTTAACGCAATCCCATGGAGGAAAGATATCAGCAGTTATCATAAATGCCTTAGGGTTTTGGTTTGTCTTGTGTTTAGTTGTGTTTGAGTTCCTGCTACCTCATGTTGTCTTGTGATTGGTGTTCAGGTGTTTATGTTTTCTCTCTGGTGTCAGGTCCGTTATGTTTTGCTTTCCATGTCATGTTCTGTTGTGGTCTGGTTTGGCTTTCTGTGTTAAGTTTGCGTATGTGTTATGTTTAGTCACTTCCTGTTTTAGTTTGACAGTCTTGTGTCCTTGTGTGATTTAGTTTTGCTTCCCCTTGTCTAGTCTGGTTTATTTATTACATTCAGCTTTGCCCCTCACCTGTTGCCTGTTGCCTGTTCCCCGATTACCTAGTGTGTATTTAAGTGCTCAGTCTGTGTCTGTTCCTTGTCGCGTCGTCGTCGGTTTCCCCCCGACACGACTTCTTTGGAAGGGTTCTCTAAAAGAACATCACAGTATGTCTGAGGTCTGCAAAGTTGCATCTGAACAAGCGAAAAAACTTCTAGAGCAATGGATAGATGAGACCAAAGTGGAGATGTGGCTACAATGCACAGCATCAGCACATAACAGCTGTCAAGCACGGTGGTCAAGGGTTGATAATTTGACCTTGTTTTGCAGCCATAGAAGTTAGCCACCATGCAGTCACTGAGTCAACCATGAACTCTTCTGCACAAAGTTTGCAAGTTTAACTTAAACCTTTCAATGGTGTCTCCAGTCTTAATAATCATAATGTGATTAAAATAGGGTTTTCCCAACTGGTCGTCACGAGTATGTGAAGCTTGGCTGATGACATGAAGTCAGTCCCTGTAGAAACTCACCATCATTTGATTGATTTTATTTGAAATCACCCCTTTATGATTCTGGATGGATATATTTGGTATCACTGGCATGTGGCAAAATTCATTTGGGGCCAATCACATGCCTCCGTGATGATGAGTGTGTGACGTAAGAATCTTAAGATCTAAAGTCCCTTAAACCTTCGCACAGCACTGTACATTTACCACTTTCTGCTCAAGATTTTTTTTTCAAATCAAATATTTAAGTTGTTAAATATCGATGCCACAAAGCAGTATAAATAGTCTCCAGCCAGAATATTACTACAAGGTATTCTTTAAAGAAGAGATGAAGCGATGATGGCATGAAGGGATTGTTAGGATGTTGTAAGTTTTTTAACCAATGATATCTAAAATAAAAACGACACTACAAATTACTGTGCTAGAAAACACAGCATGTTGCCTGCTTCCTGCTGCAAAATGTAGAGCAATACAATTGCTGGTATTTTTTAAGACATCGTTTTTATTTTCTACTCCCATTTTAACAAATGAAAAAGGTCTACACAAATATTGTGTAGTTTCTCTACATGTGCGTGCTGTTTATTTGGTCAATGTCCTTGTCCTTTTCCCAAATTCCCAAAACTAGATGAGTAGTAGATGAGAGGAGGAGGAGGAGGAGGGCGAGGGTGTTGCGTGACAAAGAGCTGCTCAAAAACCACATGCCGGTGTTTTTGCCCTTAGAGGTGAATGGGGTTTGTGCTCTTCTTCCGCTGGGTGACTCTGTCCTCTCCATCCCTTTCCATTTCTCGGCTCTCATCCCCTGTGGACGGGCTGCTCGTGTCCAGCGTCACATACAAGCACTTACAAGACACAAATGTACTGAAGAAGAAGAGGAGGATGTGAGGAGAGGAAGGAAGGGAGTGGTGAAGGGGTGGCAGAGTGCAGAGTTTACTGCGATAGAAGTAACTGAGCAATTTGGTTGTCAAAAAATAAAACAGTTTCTTGCCGTCTGACATCACTGGGATAAGAGGCTGCATCCTGAGTTATTTTGAGAATCAGTGACAACTTATCGGTTGATCCCCCAGACTCTGCCCCCCCCCCTCCCCAACTGCCTGAAGTGTAACAAAATGATTCTTAATAAGAGTCATTGACATTCAAAGAACAGAAGGAAAAAGATGGGGAGGGTATAGGCAGAGACACAGATAGGAGATTGCCTTCATTCTTGTCTTTATGTTGTGTGTGTGTGTGTGTGTGTGTATGTGGTTTTTAAAATCCTACTTTACATTACTTATGACACCCTCTATAATTCAGAATAGATTAAGGGAGCATCGTCATTTCAGTCACCTTGGTACAAGCATTCATAGTTTTTAACTGACTTTGTGCTAATGTCACCAAAATACTTCCCCTGACCCTGATTTTACTGATCTAATGTCCTCTGTCTTTTCTTTCTCTCATTTTGCTGCCTCTCCTTTGGATTGCGGCCTTTTCCTCGCTTACACTCGTGCACCACAGGTAAATAACTTTGTACTTCCATTGATTCGGACACACAATGAGTCAAATCTCTTCTGCAGTGTTGCTTTGTTCTGTAAATCCTCTCAAGCCATTGCTGGCATTGTGCATGGCTAGATATTCATCTGGGCAAACATGTATCCATCCGTCCATCTTCTTCCCCTTATCCAATTCAGACAGGTCGTCAGCCTGTCGCAAGGCCAATACAGAGAGAGACAGACACCCATTTACACTCACATTCATAGAATCACCAATTAACCTAACCACACTCAGCACATGGCAGGCAGTTTGAGAGAACCCACGCAGACACATGGGAGAACATGCAAACTCCACACAGGAAGGCCAGATGACGGATTTGAACCCACGGATTCGACCTTCTTGCTGTGAGGCAACAGGGCTAACCACCGTGCCACAGTGCGGCACAAATGTGTAGTGTGTTCTTATTTACTTATGTAGCAGAAAAGAACAATATTAACTTGCATGATTAGGATCTCAATATGAGGCTGCTTTATTACTTTATACTGAGCCTCTGTCTGGAACAGTCTGTCAAGACCCAGTTTTAAGATATTCAAGCTTTTCAGTGGGTAAAATCCCCTTAATGTCCAGGACTTTTTGCCCATTTTCTGAAGGAAGAATTAGGTTTGAACTTCCCAGTTTAATTCAGTGTTATGCTTTTGTGTGCATAATTAATACTGAATCAAATTGCCATATAACAAATCTGTAGCATATGATACAAAAATGTTAAAGGGGTTGTTACCCCTACACTTTAATGTAGCAACAGTTTTATGGTTTGCTATTGTGTATTTCAAAATAACAAAATTTTGCAAAACTCCCATCAAGTTCTGTTTTAGATTCATTTCGCTTTACTCACAAGCAGAGCCTGAGATTCACCGTCTCTGTGTTTGCATGTCTATGAAAATGAAGGCGGCTTTAAACAAGCTCATCTAATCCACAGCTTCACCTATTCGAGGTTACTCAACCACTTCTTCCTCTATCCCAGAGAAGCCCTGTGGAGGCACTTTAATTTGGGAAATTGAGTGCACATGGCTCAGCATCTCATTTCTGTCTTAGCTCAAAGTGGGGTGGCAATATGGGCTTCGCCTCCTCATCCAGTATCAAGTGGAGTTTTAGCCTTTTAAGATCACAGAGCTGCGTGTGACAAACTGAGCTGTGTGTAAAAGGCTTGCTTTTAACTGTAAAGGATGCTCAGCATTAAATAAAACTGGGCTGCAGTGGCAGCCAATATTACAGAAAGATGAAGAGGAGCTGGCAAGTGCAGTGAAGGAAACCTGGCTGGGCTGTTTGCCAGACCCTTAAGTGTTTGAGAGAATGTCTTACGGCAAGCTGTGAGTTAAGGCTTAGATCTGCATTAGCACACTGCAAACAAGTTGTTTCTCCACATCTTCGATTTCATGGACCAAGTTTATAAATGACATTTTAAATGCATGTAAATGTAAAACATGTTTGGGGCTATTTTATTGAAGCGAGCACAGCTTCAATTAAACATACCCACAGGAGTTGAGTGACAGAGCCATGGTACGGACATGATTTTCACATGCTGGCAAACGTTTGCTGTAGTTTTGAATGGTTAGTTTTCTCCACAATTATCACAAAGAACCAAGTCTGTACACTTGTGCCTGTGCTGCACTATGATGGCTGCTCCTACCTCTCACACCCAGGCTCCGAGGCAAAGTGCTCTCTCCTGGATTGGAAAATGTAAAAATGCATCATATAATCTTATTGCAGATTACAAAATGGGTTGTTGATATAAAATGCTATAATATACTTATTAATGTTTTTGAGGTGTTTCAGTAAGCAGAGCAACTCACCGGAGAGAGATGTCTTAATCTTGTGTGTGACTGTGTTGAAAGTTACTGGATCCAACCTAGTAAGACTGCTGGGATCTTATTACTGATGTCAGCAAAACGGAAAAGTGTTACTGTCTGAAAGGGGCATTAGATACCAACAACCTGTTTGGACTAACTCCGATTCCTTGGAATGCTGTACACATTAGCAGCTTTGTGGCATCTAGAGCACACGTGTGAAAGTGTAAATATGTGCACAGCATTTAATCTCAGAAAAGAGTACACAAGAACATCGCCCACACCTCCTCCTAGATGATTTTTGCTTATGCTGTACAATAGCTGGAGCTGTGAAATGTCACTCAGCTAAAGGTTATTTTCTACTTCATTAATGCACAGAGAAAAACAGCAAAGCCTGAGCTCTGACTGAGCAAGTTCCTGTGTTCAGCTGGCTAAGGACACTTTCAGACTGAAATAAGGTGAGAAAGATGGCGTTTTCATGATAGTACTGAAATACTGAAACACTACAAGTAAAATCACCATTCAGACCTATTGATGTTGCCACTACACTATCCAGCTGCTCCACACTAATTCCGACATACTATCGGAAGTCTCTGTTCAGGAGAGAGCAGTCCTAACAGCTGAGATACTCCACAGAAATGCTTAAACGGTGAAAATGTAGTTTTAAGAAAAACTAAGGTCATTTTGAATTTGATGGCAGCAAGAGTGCCGAGTCTTC
Source organism: Bujurquina vittata (assembly GCA_015106715.1). NCBI lineage: Eukaryota > Metazoa > Chordata > Actinopteri > Cichliformes > Cichlidae > Bujurquina > Bujurquina vittata. Next base: position 16,413 of record VUQK01029547.1, on the reverse strand, counting down.
TGAATTTTTTGTTTCGTGATGGGCTCTTTTCAGTTGGTGAAAGGTCTGAACTGCAGCACCCAGCCTTTTCTACTCGCCACACTGTTATAATATAACAGATGCAGAATGCAGTTTAGCATTGTCTTACCGAAATATGCAAGGACTTCCCTGAATAAGCCGTCTTGATGGGAGCATATCTTGCTCTATAACCTGTGCATACTTTTCAGCACCGATGATGCCTTTCCAGATGTGCAAGCTGCCAGTTCCATAGGCACTAATGCACCCCGGCACCATCAAAGATGCAGGCTTTTGAAGTGAGTGCTAATAACAAGCCAGATGTTCCCTCTCATCTTTAGTCTGCAGGGCACAGGATCTGTGTTTTCCAAAAAAGAATTTCAAATTTTGGTTTGTCTCCGCCACAGAACAGTTTTCTGGATCATGTTCACATGTGGCTTCTTCTTTGCATGATACTGCAATGAAATGTTGCTGAGCACATGCAGTGATTTTTCCATGGAATCATGCCTATTTTTAATACAGTGACACCGGAGTGTGATCATAAACATCTGATATTGGCCTTTTCCCTGTGCGTGGAGATTTCTCCAGATTTCCTAAATCGTTTGATGATATTATGCACTGTAGTTGGTGAGATATTCAAAGCTTCTATAAGAGGCTCTTTGTATACCCAGTCATGTTACTGACCTGTTGCCAATTAACATAATTAGTTGCAAAATTTTCCTACAGCTCGTTTTTTTCTTTTGTAGTTATATGTTTGCTATGTAATGATTTGAAAGTCTCATAAAATATGGGTTTATAGGATTTTATCTTTATTTACACTTTTGCCACAGTTTGCCAATGTTTTTGGAATTAATGCTGTGAATTAGTATTGATTTTGTGTGTGTGTGTGTGTCTGTTACATAAGTTTATTTGTATAGCACACCATACCAGTTTCTAATGTTCTAATCATTGAAAACATTGTTATATTTGCTTATATTCAAAATCACTGTAAAGCTGCTTATGTCACACACTTCTGACATATATAGAAATTAAACAAAATTTCATGTAAATACTTGTTTTTTACATTGAAGTATAAAATACAATATTTTATCAGTATGTAGTAATTACATCAATAAGTCCATTGCAGTATTTAAATGGCATTCAGCCCTAGTCCCTGTACACAGCTAAATACACAACCCTGTGATCAGTGCATCACACACCCTGCCTGGCCAGACAATGACCAGTCATTGCTAAAGCTCGTTTTTTTGTGTTTTTTCTTTTTTTTGGGGGGGGGGCATGATTGGAGGTGTTTGGTGCAGCCCTGCTGTAAGGGATTAGAGGAGCTGCTGTAATTTGCTGCTTCCTTGAAAGCAGCTCATATAGATTCTGTGGGCGGATGCTCCATTGTGATGGCTGACAACAAAGCTTTGTGATGACTAGTGTTTATCGATCACAGAGGATATACAGTAGATATGTGCAGACAGCTCTGTTTCCTGAAGGAAAGTACTTTACTTCAGACACAAGACATGATAGATGGTGTCAGTGAAAGTACAAAATGTAGATAAAAAGGAAAAAAAAAATCTTCAGAGAGGTGTTCTGGCCCAGAATTTAATGTGGCTGAATCCTACAAATAGGAAACTGATTGTAGGATTCAACACCACTGAATTAAAAAAAAATAATAATAATAATCAGCAACAATGAGAGTAAATAAGAGCATAATCAAAATGATGTTTGCCTGATGGTTTTGTAGCAAATTAGAAAAATGTATCGGCTACACCAAGTTCAAACCCTAATATTCAGAATTTATGGTGCCTGTGTCCGCCTCAGTTTTGGCAAGATTATTTAGGAAGTCAGTCCCTGTTTTATCCGCTGACCTCAGTCAGTCACTCTTTCTTTTGCTGTAGGATACTCCCATCTTGTGGTGTAATCAGGTAACACAACCACCAAAGGTAATATTCAATATAAAGGAGAAGCCACCACATTAAAAGATATATATTCAAATTATAAATATTTTATTTAATGTGTTATTTGTCAATCCATTGAAGTTTGAATGATCAATACTGACCGTGCTCCAAAGATGGAAAACAAAACAAACAAACAAAAAAAATCATTGTCCATTATGACTTCTGGTTTCTGTTTGTAGTCAGAGTATGATTGACTAGTCAGCGTTGAGTCTTTATTTACAGACGGATGAACAGTCCGTGTGAAGAGGGCTTCAATTTGCTGAAATGCACTCTCCAAACCATTTACTAATACTTGACTTCAGTTTAAGTTTTTAATTACCATTTTAAAAAAAAAATAATTTGTATTAAGTAACAGTAGCTGCATAGAGTAGGAAATCTTGAACCAGTTAGCTATCATCTGTTATTCATATATACTGTCCACACTGGAAGCTGAAAAACTGTATCCAGACATGTCAGCAGACCAGCTGATAGATTCCTGTTATGACAGACGGCAGCTTTTCATGGAGCAGGAATATGAACGCTCACTGTCACTTGATTGTACCAGCTTGGACCTCCTTTTTCATTTTGAACTGACTCTTCATGGCATAGCGTCAACAAGGTGCTGGAAAGATTCCTCAGAGATTTTGGTCCATATTGACATAATAGCAGATATGTCAACTGCACATCCATGATCCAAATGTCCTGTTCCACCACGTCCCAAAGTTGCTCTGTCAGATTGAGATTTGGTGACTGACGAGGCCATTTGAGTACAGCGAACTCATTGTCATGTTCAGTGAGTTGATTAGAGTTTTGTGACATGGCACATTATCCTGCTGCCATGAGAAGTGGTCACAAAGAGATGAACATGGTCAGCAACAATTCTCACGTAGGCTGTTGCTTTTAAGGCAGGGTCATTTGGTGCCACCCGGTGTGTTCTTCTTTCGCTGTGGTCCATCTGCTTCAAGGTTTGATGTGTAGTGTGTTCAGCGATGCTCTCCTGAATACTTTGTTTGTAACAAGCACTTTTTTGAGCTGCTGCCTCCTGTCAGCTGACCGTTCTCCTCTGACCTCAGGCATCAACAAGGTATTTTCACTCAGAACTGCCACACTTTGGATATATTCTCTTTTTCGGACCATTCTCTGTAAACCTTAGAGATGGTTGTTTAGGAAAATCCCAGTAGGGCCAGCCTGCCTATCACCAACAACACAGGTAATTATGATCATGTCTGCATGCCTAATTGCACTGGGTTGCTGCCATGTGATTGGCTGATTAGAACTTTGCATTAACGAGCAGTTGAACAGGTGTCGCTAACAAAGTGTAGGAGAGTCTTCGGTGACTGACTTGCATGTAACGGCCTTCTGAGAGGTCGAATGCGTGCATACGTTTCCAGTAGATGGTGCTATATAACAAGAAGTCCTTCAGCCTTTAATTCTGTTCTCTAACTTTGCCGCACAAGCCTTATAAAATTAATTCAACGCTGGATTCACAGCACATAGCCGATTATTTGTATGTCTCCTCCCTTATCCTCCAGCATGTCTCGAACATTCATTAAACAAATCTATTGATCTTGACAAAGAGATGTTGAAGTTGTGATCATTTCTGAGACAATTTCTCTTGATACTTCTACGGGCTGAATATGAATTGGCTCTTCAGTGAAGGGTGAATCAAAGCTGAACGTCACAAGTCATTTGTGTCAGCGCACTCTCCCAGACTTCAAAATGGTCTTTATCAGGTTAAATGCAGCAGCCACTGCCAATAAAGAAGGGAACAAATGATTCTGTGCTCTCTGCTGCTCCACTGGCGAAGTCTGTGTTTGCCAAAATTAAGGCGTAATGCTTAACGAAAGCAAACTCTGACACGTTGACGCTGCTGTTGTAACCTTGGCGGCACAGATTTAACCTGCTCTCTTTAATGGCGCTCCCAATTCTTGACACTTTAACTTGTTTTCTGAAGCTTCATTTGTTTGCATTTGCTCTGCCTCTGTATGAGTGTGTTTGCACTGTCACGAAGGCCAATTAAAGGGTGTGATCAAGTGCAGGTCTCTGCTGGTCGCCGGCGACAGGCCAGGAGACGTAGTGCTCTAAGTCCCCACGGCAGTGGATGGATGGTCTGCTTGGGGACAGTGTGTGCTCTCTCAGAAAAACAGTGAGGACAGCTTTCATTTCCATCCATCACCTCTGCCGTGATGATTTGGCCTTTAGAGAAGTGGGCCATCTGCCCGCCCTATTGATGAGCTTTTGAGGGATTTGGTTGCGCACAAACTTTCTTAAGTTGTTTCAAGAGTTTTGTTTTGCTTCTGTACAGCGGTGGCACACAGTTGTTTCATAAATTAAGTCATTTTTCAGCTTTAATTGAACAAGATTAGAAATATTTTGGCGCATAGCATGGATTTCTGCTCACCCTGTAGTCATAATTTTTTTCTCTTGGTCTCATCCAGGACTCACCCTAAATATTACATGTGCTCAATTTAAACCCTTTTTTCATTATCATGAGAACTTTAACCTTATTTTCTCTCTTCCCCCCCCCCTCTTTATTGGATTACTTAATGGGTTTCAACATTGCAAAGCAAAACGGCTGCAGAAACTGTATTTTGTGTCCCAAAAGCGAGGTTTTTTTTTTTTGTTATCTGTGAGCGGCAGAAGTATGAGGCTGGGGGCGGTAATGAGAGCAATATGAGATTGTTCCTTCCCCCCTGTGCCGTTGGAGAAGACTGATGAGCCTGAACTTGCAAATAAAGTAAAAACAATCAAGGGAAGGAGTGGGTAGCAGAAAGACACACATATACAGAAAAAAAAGAGAGATGTGCACGTATAGTCCCAAAAGATTGATTGTGTCAATATCCAGGTCATTTTTACGGTGCAGTCTGTCTTCTGTTTGATTCCTTCACTCGTGGCCTTTAGCCACATGAAAAAACCTCCACGGCCAATTGAAGCTGGTCCACTTCCAAATGAAGTTTGATCCAGTTGTAAAACAATTATAGTTCCCATATTTATGCTATTTCGCTATTATCAAGCAAGACACTGAGGATTGCACTGACTGTTATGTTTAGCGTTTATTTTAAGATGTCACATATCAGCCACCCACTCAAACCCCTGTGGACTGACACTAGGTGTGTATCTGTGTGTTTGTGCACATGTAAGTACTTATTAAACCTTCAGCCTGACTCCTATTAACCTGTCAGCTAACCCATGCCATTATAGATATTACCAGAACTAACCCAGACGACGTGTTGGATATCAATAGCATTGTTAAAGTACATCAGTACTGATGTTTTACTGGTCTGTTTTATCTTCCAGTGCAATATGGAGGATTGGTTCTTAGATTTCACAAAATAAGAGTAATTGTGGTGTAGTCTCTAAACCTGACTGCACCAGAGTCACGCTAGATCCCCAGAGGCAGCATGAGATGCTAACTTATCTCCGTGCTGTGCCTCATACAGGCAGAATCAAAGGACGTAATCCAGTTTTCCAATTTCTGCCAGATGCATTAAAGGCTCAGAGTGCTTCTGTTTTCTCAGGTGTGCTGTGAAATTAAGTGTTTCCTGTTTCTCAAGATTCAACTCCATTTTTTACCAACTCATCTTGAGAAATCTGGTCTCAATTCTAGTTTACTAGACACTCCAATAAAGAAATATCACCTTCTAAAAGCAAAAGCCATGGCATCAGCAAATTTATCAGGATATATTGACAAGAAAGCCATCCTTTTTCTTAACCCCTTATCGAACTAGACACACGGGGTGTCTATCCAAGATGATGTTGGGCAAAAGGCAGGGTAAAAACTGGGCAGTTTTCCAGATCATCACAGCCTCTGTCCAAGAAACCAAACCGAACTTCAAGAAAGTGTCTCGGGGAGGAGAGCCACCCGTCCGATCAGCTGTGAGCACTGGTACACATTGGGCACAGGTGTTGCCAGTGTCACTGAGTGGAAGTGAGCCACACCAGCCATCCAGTGCTTGCAGGGATGACCTTCTGCACAAATAGGCCAAAAGGAAGGCAGGGCAGAGTTGGTCGTCACAGAAAGAAAGGACCTATTGGACTGCGGGAGGAGACCAGAGCAGCCACAGGAAACCCACGAAGGCACGTGGAGAACATCTGAACTCCACACAAAAAGGTTTCAGCCAAGCAGGATGTTTAAACCAAACACTTATAGCCATGATGCAACCGCGCACTGCACTAGAGTGACCCTTGACAAGAAGACTGTGTAATTAGAGTGTAATTAAGTGTGGAATTAGATCTAGATTAGCCACATTGACAGAGTACTTTAGTCTATACACTTTCATCACTTTATCCCAAACTTTATCTCCACCACTATGGCCATTTTAGAATTAACCCATCATGTCCTTGGACTGTGGGAGGAAGCATCTGGAGAAAACCCACGCAAGCACAGAGAGAACATGCAAACGCCACATTGAAAGGCCCCAGGAAGGTTGAACACAGACCCTTGGTGCAGCATCTTGTTTGAAATTGTTTGAATGATCGCATTTAAATGCATAAAATTGACTGATAAGCAAAACCGATGCTATAAAACATCAAAGTGAAGCTGGAGTCAAGCTTCCTGTCATTCCCAGCAGGAGACCTGCAATAGTGTACTTAGCTGGATGAATTTCTTTCTGACAAGCGATGACATAAAAACAGTTTTGGGGGCCTTCAAAGCATCGTGATACTCAGCATGAGTGGATGTAAAATAAATGATGTAACATTTGCTAAATCGCTAAGGCTGTTTACTGACATAAATGCTTCTCACAGCCAGCAAAGATCAACATTTGACTTTTTCAAACTTTTATCAACCCACACTCACTAAAGGATACATAACTTGAAGTATTTAAATATTGTGTTTAGGTTTTGCTTTGGATATAACTGAAGATATCAAGCTGTTTGTATCAAATGTCTCTTGTAATCTGTGGTTACTAAAGCAAGTCATGCATCCAGAAAACGCCTTATGACATTTTAATGAGACTCCAAAGCCTTCTTGCAAGAATGAAATGTGGGCGAATTCACATCAGTGCTCTGTGTTTGGTGACTCAGCCATTATGTAGGATTTTTGAAAGTTTTTTTAATCATCCAGAAACCTTCAACTTCAAATAGTTTTTGTTTCAATGCTTTATGAATTCCATTTATGGTGTTTAAACATAAATTTTGAAGTCTTAGAAAATTTCTATATGATAAATTCACCCATCCAAATCATTGAATTCCAGTGTTCCTGTCACCTCCATGGCCACAGGTGTATAAACCAAGCACCTAGGCATGCAGACTGCTTCTACAATATTCCACAGTCAACTGTTGGTGTTAAGCTATTGGGAACCACAGCAATTCAGCTATAAAGTGGTAGGCCATATAAAATGACAGAGTGGGGTCAGCTGATGCTGAGCTGCATAGCGTGCAGAGGTCGCCAACTTTCTGCAGAGTCAAATGCCACAGACCTCCAAACTTCACGTTGCCTTCAGATTAGCTCAAGAACAGAGAGCTTCATGGAATGGGTTTCCAAGGCTGAGCAGCTGCATCCAAGCCTTACATCACCAAGCGCAATGCACGCAGTGGTGTAAAGCACGCCGCAACCGTAGAGACGTGCTCTCCGGAGTGACATCTGAGAATATGATGAGTGCCAGATTTTTAAATTTTATTATGTCCTGATACTTAAACCATGGAATTAAAAGAGGTTTTATGGTCAATCTAATAGTATGAAAGGATAAATATGCTGTTAACTGTAGCACCTTCCAACTGTTGTAAATCATAATCAGAAATTAGATAGAATTTATTTTGTCCCACTAGGACCTTTTTAGGGTGGAAAATTAATTTATAGATTAATTAATTAATTGGATATTTTTATTTGTTCAGATTTTTTTTTGGTATAGTGACAGTCCACAATAAAAATAATCTCAAGGCTCTTTATATTTGTAAGATAAAATATTAGTATGAGACCACCCCCCTCCCCAAAAAAAGAAAATAGAGGAAGAAAAAAAAGGGGCGTGAGATGACAACCAGGAGAAATTTATGATATGCAATAGTGCCATATAAATGCATGAGTGAAAAGAGGGCAGTGGAAGAAAAAGGCCCATGGGGAGTCCCCCAGCAACCTGAGCCTATAGCTGCATAAGTAGTTCAGGGCCACCTGATCCAACTGTAAGCTTAATGAAAAAATAAAGTTTGAAGCTAATCTTATTAGTAGAGCTTGTGTGTCTGTCCCCGATCCAAACTGGGAGCTGGTTCCTCGAGAGAAGGGCCTTCTGTTTTATGTTAGAGAACTTTAGGAGCTCTAAAGTGCTCTATCGTGATAATATCACACCACAAGGTCTTTTTAAGATACTGTATAACAGGGCTAGCTCATTCAGGACGTTTTACGTGAACACGTGTATGTCTGAAGCAGAGCATAATTTAACCAGCCGATTCATAATTTTCCCCTCCTCCTTTTGTCAGATTTGATTTCCACAAAGAAAAATAACACGCCACGTTGCCAGTCAGCACACGCACATGATTAGCCACGCTGAAAATAATGACTGACAGTTCACACACCCAAATCAGTGTGTTTCTTTCAAAGTGCTGCGCACAACAGCAAACTCCACTGACAAAGTCAAACTGCATGTTTAGAATGCAGAGTTGGTTCGCTCAGGGATGATTGAAAACCTGCTTCCAGGCTTGTCTGTTCGCTCTGAGTTTGATCATTTCCCCAACGGACTCCACAAGTGCCTCTTTGAAGTCGCTCTGCCTGTCTATTTTATGCATGAGTAAATAAATACAGTAACTGTCACCAGGATTGTGTTGGAAGAGCTAAAAATACAGTATGGGTGCGATTTGACTAGCTGAAAAATATCTCTTATTTGACAACACAAGGACCGTTTGCTTCTGTGATTTTACATTTTTAATACTGAGCTTGTTTTAGCGCTAACAATGTTTTTCTTGCAGGTAGAGTGTTAAAGAGTGGTGAGTGGTCTGGGGAATGTCCATGGGTGAGAAACTACCCTCTTCCTCTTTGGTATCCAGTGTCAGGAATATTAGAACTGGGGTCTAGAGGTCATTTTTACACAGGGATGAATCCTCAACTCCTTACCGGCCTTGAGAGCCTTGAATAGCTGAGCTTCATTTCCTGAAGCGCTCTATGTGGTTTTAAGCCTTGTCAAAAGGCTGTCTTTACTGGAACTAACATATAGGCAGTGTTTTCAAATGACAACTCACAGACAAAATCTCCTCTTTGAGTCCATTTTTCCAAGGGGAGACGTCAAAGGCTGTTTCTGCTTCCTGTACAGCTTTGGTGAAAACAACTCGGCTGTTAAAAGAACTTGAAATTTCCCAAAGGGCAGTGAGCAATACCATAAGTTATAACTGGGCACAGTTTACATTTATATCTCCTTCTTTTTCTGCATATTTGACTTTGTGTCTGACACAACCTGCTTAGAAAACCTGTAAGTTAGAAAGTGTTTTTTTTCATGCCTATACACTTTGAACCAAAGGTTCACACACTTACACGTTGATGGATGCGTCAGGGGCAACTTAGGGTTCAGTATCCAGCCCATTACCCCCCAAAATAATCCAAGCATCCACGTTTGCACTCTGTATTCAATGCTGGAGCTTTTCTACTTCTCTTGGTAATGTTGCAGTGTGTGGATACGCAGACGTTAGTGGAAAAGAGTGAAGCCACTGTGTGTGTGTGTGTGCAGGAGTGTGCATAGAATATGAGCCACATATGAAAACTTTGCAGTTCACCTAGTGCTGAAACCTCCGTGTGTGCGTGCGTGCGTGTCTATATACAGTAAATGTGTATAAGGATTCACTTCAATGTGCCAAAGGCTGACTGCATTTGGTAGATAATAACTGAGTAAGCATTCAAGGCCAGTTGCACATCTATTTGTATGTAAAAAAGGAGCTGTTCCAAAACCACGACAAACCATATATGTCCAGTATATACAGGATGCAGTATCATGAGCTCCATGGCCTCATACACATCTATGAAAGTAGATATAATTTTTGTTTATCTTCAATAACACCAGCGCTTTTAGTCATGACAAGAACAATTTGTATCATTTAGCTCATGTTGCATAATAGTGATGGATGCAAAGCATACATACAGTAAAAGTATTTACTATCACATTCACTGAAAATACTAATAATAGGACACTGCTTTTGTCCAGACTGCGTCACCCTTAAAATATCAACTGAAATAAATATCTTATTGAACAGTACACACACACACACACACACACACACATTCACTCACACTGTATCCTTGACAAAAGCTCCCTAATGTTTCAGCAGTGACAGGCTGAGGGTAATGTCCATTACGGCTGTCTGCCCACACATGACAGTTGACACGATCAATATGCCTCTACTGCTCTGCTTCAGATCTTCATTCCAAGAAGCCTTGATGCAAAGAGGAACCGTGACCTTTACTGACACCTGCAGATCTAGTGGGAGTTTTACTTCGTAATGTTACAAAATCCTTTGGCCAATGAGAGAGTAGTTCCAGTTACTGGAGCTGCAGTCCTTAAATGCCATGCTGTAAAACTAAATAAAAGAAAATAATATTTTGGTTATGTAGGATGGAACAGTTATAGGACTTTGGGGTCTAATTTGCGGGGAAAACCACATCCACTTTATTATTGCTATGTTTTGGATCACAGGCAGCAGGTGGAAGCTGGTGCAGTGTATGGCAGCACCCAATTAGAGAGTGACATGTCTGTCAGTGGAAGGCGACGATGTTATAGAGTCTAGTGGGGCCCTTTAGTTAGAGACTCGGCTATCATACGGGAATGTGCTTGGAAAGAAAACTACAAGCTTTATTCACAAAACTTCTGTGGAAATACGAACAGTGAAAACTCCTTTACTTCAACAATTTGTCATGTAAAATGTAGTATTTCATCGCGTGACTGAAGTGAAGCCTATTCCTTACGCACTCGTGTTTATCTCCTTCTGTACACCCAGAGGAGGAGTGCAGATCTGCCACTTGCTTCAGATGACAGTTGTGCTCTATTGGGACTTCTATAATACAGCAGGTACTACAATACATGACAACATATCTTCAGCACCTTAAAGCTTTTTGTCTCTAGTTAGCTTGTTAAGAGTGCATGTTTGACACTTTGTGCTAGGCATGGTGACAACAAAATATGCTAATTCTAACAGGTTATCATGGGCTGCATATCAAATGTGCATCTCGGCAAGTAGTCCAAGCGGGAAAGAGCTGCCTCTAGAGCTGTGCTATTTACAGCAATACCAGCTTGTGATTGATATGGCAGAACTGTGTCATTAAATTGCATTTTTTGTTGCATGCATCTGACATTTTCATACTGCATTTCATAATCTATATCATTAAACTGTTAACTGGGATTTGTACTGTTTATTCATTAGACTATGCTGTCTTTGCAGGGGTCACCTTGGGCTCTAAGGGCAGTGGACATTTTTAGCCATCCTAACAGTTTGCTCTAGGGATTGCAGTCTTGGTCAGTGTCTCAAAATTAAACAGAATAATATCACAGTACAGGTTTGTGACTGAGTGTTTTTGCTGAGATTAATATTTAGCTTAAAAGCTGTTTCAAATTTAGATACATGTATGTTGTAAATGCCTATATATATACACACCAATCAAGCATAACATCATGGCCACCTTCTTAATATTGTGTTGGTCCCCCTTTTTCTGCCAAAACAGCCCTGACCTGTCGAGGCATGGACTCCACTAGACCCCTGAAGGTGTACTATGGTATCTGGTATCAAGATGTTAGCAACAAATCCTTTAAGTCCTGTAAGTGACAAAGTGAGACCTCAATGGATTAGACTTGTTTGTCAAGCACAACCACAGATGCTTGATTGGATTGAGATCTGGGGAATTTGGAGGCCAAGTCAACACCT
>VUQK01029544.1:20403-38493 GCA_015106715.1 Bujurquina vittata | reverse complement strand
TACCCTCCATCCACCCAGCTTCTTCCGCTTGTCCTTTTCGTGGTCACGGGGGGGGTGCTGGAGCCTATCCCAGCTGTCTATGGGACAATCTGAGCTGATTGGCTTTAATGAAACTTCACGTCTATGCACAGTGCACAGCATTAAAGCTGCAAAAGCTTTGTTATCATGCAGTGCAAGAACTTGGACTGTACACAATCGTACTCAACAATATCGACATAGACATACTGGCTTTATGGTACCGGCACCTATCAAACTCATCTTTGATATGTGCTGATACTGGGATCGTTCTGATCTTTTTTGGGTCCTTTTTTTCCCCTTTAAATATTAAAATGATGTATTTTGTCAGTTTGTTTTTTCATGCTCTACTGTGAATAAAATACCGGCTTATGTGGTTTGCAGTTTATTTATTTTTTGCATAGTATCCCAACTTTTTTGGAATTGGGGCTGTAGAATTAAAAGTAAATTTAAAAAATTTTTAATTGTTTTAATTTCCACAATTAACGTATCTCTAAATACAACTTGGTCTTTGAGGTTGCGGTGTATTAAACACAGTTATTGTATTTGCACATCGCTCTTCTACCATCTTTTTAAATGATTTAATGAGTGGGTTGCCTTATAGAGTGGGCTGTCAATTGAAACATGACAAACATCTTCTACCAAGATTTACACCACAAGCAGAGCGTACAATTAACTTATTTATGATGTTTAGAAGACACTTTTCTGCTCATTACATTGTTAAGAGTTGTAACGACGGTGGAAAACTGGCTAACAAGAAACTAACTGGTTTCCATTCATTTACACAAAGCAAAAGCAGCACTTCTCAACCCCCATTTCAGCATTAATGTGTGTTAATCATACGCTGTGTGATGATTTGCTTGTCATTAACTAAACAAGTCAAACCAAATGTTGCTGGTATTAAGAAAAACAAGTGACACTAATTAATGAAGGTAAATGGAAGCATATGGTTTTGTTTTCCTTTACAGGGTGGGCCTGGTTTACCTGGTCGAGCTGGATTTCCTGTGAGTCTCCTTGTGTTACTTTTTAAAACCTTGTTCTTCTTATAACCATATCCACAATATCAAAGCTTTAATATCCAACTACATGAATGTGAAAGATCAGATTATAACATTTTGTGTCCAGTCTGTTCTTGTGTTTTCAATCTGGTGTTAAAGGTTAAATATTTTTAATTGCCTTTCACTTTTCTATGTATGATCTTCAAATGCAGTTCCTTTAAAACAATGGCAATTGTAATGTTGAATTAGTCAGGGACTACTTGAAGCTGAGGATCAACACATTTGGAGGGCTAGCTTGTATTTAAATCAGCAGGGTGGGCTGCGTGGGTAGGTGACCAACTGATATCTGTATTTTACAATTCATCCATATTCATTCCTATAATTTATCAATAATCAAATGATACGAAAGTCAGAGTATCTAGTTATCTGTGAGAAAATTTAAATGCATTCTTTTCCGGTGCTACATAGATATCTTTATATTCTTTTTGGGTCATATTTTCCAGTCTGTTCAGTTTTCTCTATTCCCTATTAAGTTTTCTTTTCTATTATGTCACAGCATTCGCTGTGGAACTGCTAAACAAGGCCATGGACTTCCGGAAAACCAATTTCATGAATCCGCCATTTTTTATCTTTGTAGTCCAGTTCAGTCATGCCGAACTGGCGAGTAGACAAGTCAAAATGTTCAGTTGTATTAACCCACACGATTCCTTACATCGCTCCCCGGAATCAGAGCCTCTTCGAAGTGCCTGTTTCTCTGCCGGTAGCTAATCGTGTCGCTGCTATCAAAAATGGCTGAACAGGGTGAAGTGGAACGCTCTGCAACCTGGAGGGGGGCGGGGCGTGAAATGTCTCGTTCACATTTAAAGAGACCGCACCAAAACCAGTTTCTCTAAGACGTGCCTCAGAACAGGGTTAAACGACGGGTCTGTGAATGCTACGATAACGAGGAATTCAGACCAAAGCATTGCAGCTCTACTTTATATAGACCACAAGTGAATGATTTACAAAAGAAAAGGAAGAATTTATAAGCATTACATAGCCGCTTTAAGCAATTTCTTTATAACCTTCACACACAGTCACACTCCAGTGAATGCATCGGGGTTCAGTATCTTGCCCAAGAATACTTTGGCATGTAAACTGGATCGAACCGCTAACCTTCTGAGTGGTAGATGACCTGTTCTACGTCCTGAGCCACAGCCCCCCTAATCCTTGGGGGTCAGGACTCGTCATTCTGGGTGTGTGTTGTACATTCAAGTGGTATGGTACTCTAATGGTATATGGTCTTGGTACCAACTCCGAGTGTGCAGATGATATCTCCCACCTTGCTCATATCCCAAGGTAGGCTTGGGGGCCTAGCCTTGGGACTCTTACTGGACGCATGCCCTGGCTGGGATTCCAACACCTAACTTATTATTCGAAAAACAGCAACGTTGTTACTACACCATCATGATTTTATACATTTATGTGAGACGTGTATGTTTATCTTTCAGGGTCCTATGGGACCAAAAGGTGACAGAGGAGATCACGGTCCTCCAGGCTATGGTGAGAAGGTAAAAGTCTACATTGTTTGTCAGACTGCTAATTTGGCTACTCATCATTATTAAGACATTCCTGTTATTGAGGATTTGTGGTCTTGTTGCTGTTTCTCTGTGTTCAGGGTGAAAAGGGGGAGCCAGGCTTAGTAATTGGCCCTGATGGAAATTTTCTGAATTTGGCACAGGTAGCCGGTCCAAAGGTGAGTCTCAGTGAATTTGACTGTCTGCATTTCTGTCGGTCATGTTTGATATATTCATTTTTTCTGATGGTTGTACTTTTGTTCTTGAAACCAATAATCCCCATCCCCGTGCATTTAGGGAGACAGAGGATCTCCGGGACCTGCTGGGCCCCCTGTAAGTTTTTCCCTTTCTTAAACTTTTTTAGGTTAATGCACTGAAACAATTTAAATGGCCTCTTCAATCACCAGTCAACTCGCAGTGTGTTTAATTTTATAATTTATTTTTTGCAGGGACCATATGGGCCTCCTGGATTGAAAGGTGAAATTGGAATGCCTGGTAGACCTGTAAGTGCTTCGTTATCACTGCTTTGTTAAAGACTGGCCATAGTATAGTATATTTTTTACCTTAGTATAGCCTTTACCCCTTTATTTCTATTTTCAAAAGTTCATCAACGACAGGAAAATAAATCAATAACTTTGTCCCTTCAGGGTCGTCCTGGCATAAATGGATACAAGGGTGAGAAAGGAGAGCCAGGGGTTGGCTCTGGCTTTGGCTACCCTGTAAGTATTAATATTATACCATTACCTTGGTTTAGAAGGCTTAGGCAGAGGATGAAGTCTGTACACATTTGCTTACTTTGACTCTCAAGCCTGTATTGTGCAGCTCCTCTGCTCGCCCTTTAAAGATGCCCGGCCATCACATGAAACTCACACTGAGTGTAAACAAAGAGTCACTGCTGACTCAAACGTTTCATCTTAGATTATTATGAATATGCTGTCTTAACCCTATGACACCTTCACTAAGGTTTATTATACTGAAGTGAACTTTCAGTTTGATAAAGCCAATAAAGTAGCGTGTGCTTCATTAAAGGAGATCTGCATTTGTTTAAAAAAAAAAACAACTGATACTGACACATTAACATGCATGGCTTCTCCTCAAAGCTTTATCTCAAGTTCCTTAAATTATTGAGACTTTGAAAAATATTGAACAGCTCTGTTTTCATTAGGGAGTCCCTGGCCCACCAGGACCACCTGGGCCACCAGGACCCCCCGCGCCAACCATTCCTCTAGATCGTTTCAATGTAAGTAGACAAAACCTTTGTTTTATATGGACATTTAAATGTGCCAGTTAAAGTTCATATTGCTCATTGATTATTTTCCTCTGTTGTTGCTGATTGTTTCCTTTTGTTAACAGCGCTATGATGAAAGGAATTATCCAGGTATGTCATCTTCACATACAATGTTTTATTGTTTTAGCATGTTAAAAAAAAGTGGTCAGACGATATTCCTCAAAGAGGAGGGTTCACTGTGGATAGGTTCAGTAAACATGAGAGGAGGAAGGATTTTTAAAGGGTTCAAAGTGTCTGCAGAGATAAACAGTGCTATCTATGAATTTCATTTCAGTTCTGCTTCTTCAGCCTGCAGAGGATATGCACTCTGCTGTCAGGAGATTAGGCTTTCAAGTCTAGATCTGAAAAATGAAGAAATCACTGGCAGAAGAATGCATTGCTTTCATGAGTGCCAATGTTAATTAAACCTGCCGAGTGTTGTGAGTAAACTTTGTGTTTGTGTTGCAGCACTTAAAGGAGAAAAAGGAGACCGTGGTGACCCTGGACTTCCAGGAATCCCAGGTAAAAAAAAAAAAAAAAAGTCTGCATTAAATACAAATGAAATATCACTCCTCTATATACTGCATAAGAGTGGGCACTCTTCTCTCTTGAGGTTTCTCACGTGATGTCATGAGCATATTGGGGTAGAGTTAGCTGCTATATTGCAAATGACACAACCACCAGCTGCGAGGGAAACACATATTCCCCAACTGGTTAGCAGTGGTTCCTGGCGCTCACTGTCTGAAACTGGATACAGAGAAGGTGCTACACCAAAAAGCTCCAAGTGATTGCTTTGGTTGCCAGAAGATTGCTGCTGTTGCTTGAAGTTTTTCATGCATGCCAACAAATCCTCGCTAACTGCTCGCTGAGCAATAGTACAACTTGAAAAAGTGAAATGCTGTCACTTCCATTCAAACTACAACTACCGCAACATGCGACAAGGCTTTGGCCAATATCTCGGGGAGTACGCATTTTAGGGCTGTTGACTGGGACCTTCTTCATTTGATATTTTCACCACAATTGTCACACTGTCACACAATGACAGACAAGTGAACACTGGGTGGTCACTGGTCACATATCTGGAAAACCCCTATAGTCTTATAGTCTTTCTTTGCACTCATAGTTGGTTCCATCCATATTCTATGATTGTACACTGACACGCGCACACGCACAAAATAAGAAATTAACAAAAATTATAGTAAAGCATTACTGCTACTCATGAAACTGACACACTGGAGAGTTTCCTACACTTGCATTATGAACAGAATGCGCGTACACAATTCTGGCGGGAGAGCCCCCTTCACATGAAACGATCAATCATTCAGCCTACCATAATTAGAGACAAATGCTTAATATTTAGTCATAACGTTTGTGAGCTCTTTTTTTTTTTTTTATTTCCATGTCTGTGCTCCAATCTTCACACTCCATTACACAACAATAGCATGACAAACAGGTGAAACAAAAAGTTAAGGAAAGCAGATAAGCTCTCCCCAAACCTACAGTACCGCTACCTTAAGCTCTACTTTAAAAATCAAACAGAAACAACTTCCTGCTGTTTTTTTCTTGTTACGATGGATCACTGAATCTGCTCCCACATGCACGTGACGAGGTGTCAGCATGAATGATAATCATGAAACTGTAGAGCGGCAGACTAAATTTAATCTGAGCCTAAATATATTGCTAGCATTGACTGAATGCATTAATGGAAAAACAAGTTAGCATGACTCAAACTGTTCACATACAAGACTATGATTACTCACTGCAGCGATTAATTTCTCCTACATTTTGATGCCCAACTGAGCAAATAGCTACCTCGCTGGCAGCAGAAAAGCTGAACTTTTGTTAAAAGGCGAGAACGTTGAAACGTGTACGTGTAAATCCCGTCTTAGCACTCGTTCTGACCATTGCTGATCCCTGATAATGTGATCTATCAGCACAACCCTAATGCTGTATATCCAACACATTACACAAGTGTTTCACTAAAGCGTCTCTTTTTTTTCCCCAGGAACATCCCCTAATTATGACATTTACGCATTCAAGGTAAACTAGCTCATTGCTACCGACAGTCATTTTTATACTTTGATGTGCATTCAGAAGGAGAAAGAACAGTTGAACCTTTTCTGACAGAATGAACTGAAGGGAGAGCGTGGAGAAGCAGGTGTCAAGGGAGAAAAAGGAGAGCCCGGTGGTGGATATTATGACCCACGTTTTGGAGGAGTACAAGGACCTCCAGGACCACCTGGCCTCCCAGTGAGTTCTGAGACCTTCCTTGCCAATGCAAACAAAGTGGATTTGTCCTGATCCTGATGTGATATTCCAGAAATTTCTGATTTTCCTTTCAATGTTAGGGTCCTAAGGGAGAGTCCATAATTGGGCCACCTGGACCACAGGGACCACAAGGCCCACCAGGAATTGGTTACGATGGTCGTCCGGGTCCTCCAGGACCACCTGGACCTCCAGGGTCACCGGGATCATATCAGGCCAATTATCGTAAGTGGCTTTTTCCACTAAAATTCTTCAGGGAGTAATGCGTGGTGTTAAGTTTGGAAGAGACCTTGAATATAACCACATTCTTGGTCTCTTAAAACACAACACTAGTGTTACACCAACTTTAGTTTAGCAGTTAGCTGCCACAGTCCTACTGTGTTCACTTTATTTGAATCCTGGAGATAAGCTTTTTACTTCTACTGCTTTTGTTCCCATTAAAGCTGTCTCTGTCCCTGGTCCCCCTGGTCCTCCTGGTCCACCTGGTCTGTCCTCTGGAGTAAGTACCGTCACTGTATGTTAGTCATCGCCCTGCCCCATCGCATGACTCTTAATTCCTAACATCCCTCCCATCTGTAGACTGGCCTAGTTTTTATTGATTTGTATTTTTTTCTAAAATGCATTTGCCGGATGCATTCATTAAGAAAACTGAATGCACTCTGTTTTCTGCAGGTGACTGTTTTGAGGTCATATGACACAATGATTGCTACTGCCAGACGAGAGCAAGAGGGCAGCCTCATCTACATCATAGACAGAGCAGACCTTTATTTGAGAGTACGCGATGGACTGCGGCAAGTCATGGTACAGTGCTATATGAATTTGATCAAATCAGGTATTTAAACCCTAGTTTAAAAAATTATGAAACAGCTGATTTTGCTCCCCCCTCAGCTTGGAGAGTACAGTCCCTTCTTCAGAGATCTGGTAAGTTCCACGGAGCCATAAAATAAAATCTTGTAATATTAACGTGACTCCTTTATAATAACGTCTTCCGTTTTCTACTTACAGGAGAATGAGGTGGCAGAAGTCCAACCTCCACCTGTGATTCTGTACCCACAGTCCCAGGACCAGTCCCAGAACAATGGAGCAGACCATTACTCTGAGGGCTTTACCTTGATAAAACCCATTGATCCTCCAAAACCCACACCTGCAGACCCCAGATACGTGCCAAAGTATGAGCCCAGATTCCCAGACCAGACACACACGGGTCAGACCTATGGAAGATTTGCCACCCAGCAGACTGAGAGCAGATACCCCGTCACTCCCCAACGACAACCCGCTCCCCCTGTGCTGGGACCTGCTGGCCGCTTTGACACATACGGATCAGGAGTGAGTAGAGTGGAAACTGGAAGGCTCTAAAATATAATATCAATTTAACTTCTTATAAACTATAAATCAATGCCCACTCCACTGTAACTTACCAGGATAGTCGCCCCATTTTGAAAGGTACTGTTTTATTCCAACCCTCATTACTATGGTGGTTATGTTAGTTTGCCAATATCAAACCATTAGCGATGTAAACCCTGGCCTTTGCAAAAGTTGTTCCACAGTTAAAGTAAAATGAAAAATGTTAAATTCACAGGTAGAAAATGATAATATTACTCTGTCTCCATCAGCTGCATCTCATTGCCTTGAACGCCCCTCATACCGGTAACATGCGAGGAATTCGTGGGGCAGACTTCCTGTGCTTCCAGCAGGCTCGTGCTGTGGGCCTAAAGGGAACATTTAGAGCCTTCCTATCCTCAAAGCTTCAAGACCTCTACACCATCGTCCGCAGGTCGGACAGGGACAGCGTCCCAATTGTGAACCTCAAGGTAAGACGCAATATTACCCAGGACGGCTGCAGGACAGATGCTACTTTACTGATAAACTTTGAATGAAATCATTGTTACTGGTGTTTTCTATACTATGTCTTTATTGTCTATACAGAACAATTTCCATACTACTACATATTAAATGTTTTGTTCCCTTGCAGGACCAAGTGTTGTTTAGCAGCTGGGACTCTCTGTTTGGTGACAGTGCCAGCACAATGAGGGAAAATGTACCAATCTACTCCTTTGATGGTAGAGACATCCTCAGGGATAGCGCTTGGTGAGCCTTTGTACCCAAAAACAAACGCAGCACACTGCAGACTTAACATGTAGTTGTTAAGCAGCCTTTGTGTCATTTCCTGATCGGCAACCTTTTATCCTCGTTTACCTCCAGGCCCGCGAAAATGGTCTGGCACGGATCGAGCAAGAAAGGCCACCGGCAAACAGACCAATATTGCGAAACGTGGCGGACTGGCGACCGCGCTGTGACTGGTCTGGCATCAACACTACAGAGCGGCCACCTCCTGCAGCAAAGCCCCAGTAGCTGCTCCGGCTCCTACATCGTTCTCTGCATTGAGAACGCCGTCATATCGCCCTCCAAAAAATAAATGCGTCCATTCTCCAGCTACATTTTTTTTCCCTTTATTCTGGGCCCTAGCTAAACATCCATTTTACATCCAAACAGACATGTTTTGTTCTTAATTCCCTGATAACACAGCTTGTGAACATGTGGCACCCAATGAACAGGCCCAGCAGCACTTCGCCCAGCAGGGAGACTTTGCAGTGTCTGCTCCTCCCCTCCGTACATGCCAAAGAGATGGGTCAAACAGAGGGGTGTTGGTCCTTTTCTCTGGGGCATTGGCACATATTTTCTTCAAGGGGCAGAACAACAGCAGAGAAGCTGAAGCTTTTTTTTTTCTTTTTTTTTTATTCTGTATATTACATGTTTGTAATTTGTGCTTTTTTTTTATGTTATCAGTGTTTTACCTTTTGTTAAATGCTATATCCATTTTTTTCCCATATCATAGGTATTGATAATTTCCACATTTTGTTTCCTATTTCTTGTTTAGAATTGTGGGTCGTGATGGGGGCACAGCAGACTTTTTAAGGACTATTTTAAATTTAAATAAGATGATAGATATTTATTTTTAAATGAAGTTATGTACGTAAATGGAAAATTAAAAAATGCTGATCAACCTCATTCATAATCTACAAAACATGGAAAATAAAAAACAGCATCTGAAAAGAACCTGTGCCTTATAGAAAAGCTTTACACAATGAGCTCATATACTGGACCGCTTCTTCTACAGATAGCCAAGTCTTAGAGCAGTTTTTGCCCAGGTGCTCTCGGATGCAGGTTCTTCACGCTAAATTTCCAACAGACACTCCTGTTATGAATAATCATGCACCCAGAGGGCAAGATTCCTTCTCACTGAAATTGAGCCTTATGATTCTAAAGTGATTATTTCGCCCCTCTGCTACCTTATAAAATCCTATCAGCGAGTAAGCTGGAAATGATTAGCTTGCTGCTAATCTTTATTGGAGTGATTGCTGTCATGGGTCTCAGGAAGCAGAAAACCAGAATAATGACTCTCTTTTGCGTTGTATTAAATTTCAGAGACTAATGGCTTTAGTACTATCGCTGTCTTCAACGAACCTGTGGATTTTTTTTTTTTTTTTAATTATATAAAACTGTGCTGTACTGTTTCTTCCAGGCACTGAATTAAAGTCCTTTTTCAACCAATAATGTGATGTACTGTACACAAATCTGTACTGTTGGATTCTTTAATCAAGCAAATGGAACCATCCCAGAAAGACCACGACCTTAACAACTTTCAGCCAGCAGCAGCAGTTTATGTCCTACTCAATGGGTTGCAATTTCTCCTGCAGCAATGAAAGGCACCAAAGACACCTTGGTCCTTTACAATTCTTTCATAATTTTCTGTACGATTTTTACTTAACTGAAAAATCACGATTGTAGAATTGGTAATTTTGTACTCTGGTCGTGTATCACAAGTAGAGGCTTAATTCTATAATGCAGTACTCCTACAGTAAATAGCTTCCTTAGCTATGGATTTCCATTCATCCATCTGATTTCTTAACCACAAGTCAGGGTCACCAGGGGCCTGGAGCCTATTCCAACCCATGGCTAACAAAATCCAAGCTAAATCTCACATGCAAAGCAGCAGACTTGATGACCATGACACTGACTTATAATCCTGTGATAACAGGTGTAGAGAGGATGCAGACAGAATCCATCTCAAACATTTTAAAGACCACAGCCACTGCTGTCAAATTTTATTTTCAAGATGGTGTTAAACACACACAGAGTGCATGCAGGATTACAACTGCCTGCACTACAGTGAGAATGTAACCAAGGTAGTGAGTCTCCTATTGTTTGCTAAAAGTGAAAGAGGGCAGCTTCAGACAATGCTCGGTCCTCATTCGCCTGATACTTCACCAATTTATGCTCCACTAGAAAAGCCATTAGCATTACACCCCACTACCATAACACACCAGAGCTGGTAGTCTAGCTGCAACATGGGCAACTGAGTCACCAGGTTCTCATGAGGATGAAAAACATGGAAGAAAAAAACTTGACGTGCTGCGTCATATACACTCACTGACCAGTTGTTAGGTACACTTTATCAGCCATTTACATGGCAGCAACTTGATGCATTTAGGCATGTTGGCAATCTCAAGACAACCTGCTGAAGTTCAAACTGAGCATCACAATGAAGAATTCACATCATGCAGCTGTCAAATCTGCAACAACTAAGTGATATCATATCAATGTAGACCATAATCTCTAACATTGAATGTGTGCCATGAAGAATTATGGCAGTTCTGAAAGCAAAAAGGGGGTCCTACCTGATTCTAACAAGATATACTTAAAGTGGATGGTGATGGCGTATACTGCAATACTAAATCCACAGACTACTCATAACCAACTCGAGCACTGGTACAAACTTGCCTCAGCATGTCAAGCTCCACTTGTTTCCAAATGAAATTGCCAATCACAGACACATTTGGCTGTAGGTTTATGAGAAAGGGAGATTTTAGAGGCGGACTAAAGTAGGTCACCAGTCATTTGTGATGGCTTATGAAATTCCCTTAAATCTTTTCCTTAAAGTTAGGAGGTGTTTAAGATAATATTTGATTAAGAAGATTATTCAAATTAGTCAGAGTTGACCTAAATTAGTAGTTACTTTAAAATGAAAAGTTAAAAGGTAAGAAACCTCTTTTTTTCCTTTTTAAATGGTGGATTTGGTGGATAGTATCTTATCTCTAATGCTGGCGAGCTGTAGCTGTGTGGCACAGCAAAAGTAAGAGATTTAATGCCCAGATCAATGACAACATTCAGCTACAAAAGGATGGGCAGCATATCCTCCCACTACTGTGCACAGGTTATCTCTGGGGGGGGGTATAGGTTAGGGATTAATTCTCCTTCAAAGTGCCCTTGGCTTAGAACTAGAGCTCCCCCCAGTTGGTGAATGCAACTGGCCACTGCTACTGATACTCAGGATGGGTTAAATCTGAATTTTACAGTAAATTAAGGCATAAATTATGTTTTTATAGACTTAATACGAAACAGATTAAGTACCAACCAGTTCAGTGATGAGAAAACACTTCAGTGTTTCTACAGTACCACTTGTGGCAGTAGGTCAGGGAAGAACCAGCTGGTTGTCCAGAGTGCTTCTCATCTTGCCTTTGGGCTCCAACACCTCAGAGCACTTATCCCATATTCACACTCCAGAATAAGAACAGGCTGGAAAACTCACTGGAGATGTAACTCAAGGATATGGATAACATATCCTTGGCCAGCTGGAAGGGAAACCCAAGATGGCATGGGCCACAGCTAGCTGGCAACTGAAAAATATTTAAGGTTCAGGACCTTACTATCTGTGGGAGATAGTTTGTGTACAACAGGGGTCGTCAACTACATTTGTCCGAGGGACAGAATTTCTCTCGCCAAACACTGTGAGGGCCAGATACTCTCGTAAAGTAAAATAAATATTGTAGCCTGAGTAATGATATAGCAGTTTTCCTTTCAAATTCATACTGTTTTTAATGATGTGATGTGCAAGTCTTGCACTTGCACGTTCTTCTCCGTTATGTTGATTGTTGTTATGGAGACACTGAAATTGTGAGCACAGGAAAACAATAAATTGTTGCACGAGAGCACCAAGTTTGTCTTTTCTTTTTGTAGATTTTTTAAAATTTAGATAGAAACATGTTTTACTTTGTTGTGAAGCACTTTGTGATTTTTATCTGTGACGAGTGCTATATAAATACATTTTACTTACTTACTCACGGAGAGCTCAGATGGGAAACCTTCTAAATCGGCCCGGACACTTTCCTTTTAAAGGAGCATTTAAAAAAAAAAAATCTGTATCTTATGGTAAATTTCTAGCAATTTTATTTCACAGGAATGGTGAGGTCCCTTTTTCAAAAAGTTATAAAGTAATTTACCTGCTGTTTGAAGGCACGGTGACTTTTGGCTGTGACCGTATGCGGGTACACGGCGAGTCTCAGTCTCAGAAAATGAGACGTTGAGGCCAAACTGCTGCTGAGCTGCAAAGTGTCATATCAACTTGGTCCAGCTTAGTTTTGACTCTTTCCAAAATTAATTTTCCAGCAGATTTACAGCCCACTAATGAACGCATTCTGCTTAATTTCTTAAACTGTGCAAAGACTGCTGTGTGTGTATTCAGTTACTGGGCCTTGTAAGGAATATTAACATGCTGCAGTTCTGCTAAAAACTATGTGAGCTTCATGATTCATTTTTACTATAATATTGCAGTACTTTCCGCAAAAAAATGAGTCCTGAGAGGTCCAGGCACTCCAGCTACCTTAACCCCAATCCTATTGTTTAAAGAAAAACAAACCTTTAAAGGTAAAAAAAATAAAATAAATTCTGAATTGTGTTGGATTTGTGTTTTAAACACGAACAGAGGTGTTGAATAGACAATACATAATACAGATCAAATAAAAATGTCAGAGATGACAAATAGTTAAAAGAATTAGGCTGACATTACTTTAACTCACTGCATCCTCTAGCTTGGTGCTTCCGTTCTATTCAGGCTACTAAACCCAACATTTAAACCAACCATGAAACATTCACTTGCATTAAAATGATGAACAAATAATACAACAAAATAAGATTTGCAAGTCGTCTTAAGTTAAGAGATTCTTTCGCTGCTCTGGTTTGGATGGAATAATGTCGTGTGGTACATCAGGGTGATAGTTTGTTTGCAGTGCAAACACACAAAGATTTCAGGGATGGGATTCAATTTTTGATTTAACATAACGTTCAACAATTTAACATTCAACATCAAGGTGTTCCTAGAGCAAGAGCTAGAGAATGAGTGACACACAGCATGCCTATATGTCAAACAGAAGTGTCCCCTTTGCTGTGCCAATAACATGGCTACCAGAACATACATAAATAAATACCATCCTACTTTTAAGATAACAGGGAAACAGGGGGATTTGTCTCTCTTTTAAGTAAAAGGCAATTCTCCTAATCAGTGTCTGAAAGCGTCTTTTAATACTCTCCACAGGCCAGCCTCACACAGAGGATAACCAACACATCCAAACCACGCATTCAAGAAGGAAATGTGCACAGGAAGGTGTTTGATTGTAAGAACCCAATTTGATATTTTTAAATTATAAAAATTTAATTAGCAGCAATGCACAAAAATGTGCCCTGAATATATAACAAAAGAGGAGGTTGCTGTAAAAGAAAAGACAAAAAAAACAAAAACCTCTTATTGCCCTCAAACCACGACCACTAAACTAATGATGAATTCTAATTCTTCTTTTTCAGACAGTTAAACTTGTTATAGTGAATCACTTCATGTGCTGATTCACAGCAAACAGAGAGGACAGTGTGCACTGCACAAACTTTGGGGTCAGTCTCTGTCAAGTTTAACATTTTAATAAACTCTTGAAGAAGTCAGGATTAAATAGTGGGAGCCTGAAGGCATCATCTGTCACAGCGTGTCATTTCAGAATCAAGGTCCAAACTTATCCACTCGCCCACCCCGTAATACGATGTTGGGGATATCCTAAAAATAATCAGTAAACGCAGCAACTTCCCACTCAAATCCATTAAATCTTAAGCATTGAAGCCTTAAGAGAGCTATAAGGCTTATATTAATTGACTGAGGGGGCTCAGTGTCACAGCAGTGTCCCCAGATGAAAGAAAAATAAACTAGCATCATAACTCCTGTCCGATTCCACAACGGCCTTGACAGAGTAAATCTTGAGGGAAAAAAAACCCCCACATAACTCACAGAGTGGCGTATTATCAAAGTCTAAGTAAGGTTAGAGTGGGTGGGGGTGGTTGGGATGTAATAACCCACAGCTGCAACGTGCTTTCGCACTAGCTGCTGCCTGGGGACAGCTATATTTAGTGGGCACTAAGTAATAAGTAAGTACAGGGAAATGATCCAGCAACGGTAATGATACAACAAGGTGACAACCAGATATTGGGGGACTTAATTACATCGGCGGAGGAAGCGAAAAGCCGCGGTTGTCACATCTCTGGGCGGTGTTTCTTCGCTGGCGGTGACTCACTGTCACTTTAACCCAAATCTAACAATATCTAAGCAGCGCTGCAACAAAGCCACTTTGTTTTGCGATCTTCTAATGCGGTCCATCACAGACAAGCGACGCCTTATTTTTAAGGTGACGATAAACCCGGCTGAAAGCAGGAAATAAATGTGCATAACAAGGCTGTTGCACTTGCCGTAAACGATCAGTAAAATGTTTGAGCTTTATTTCAGCAGTCGCAGTGCATTCTAGTTCAACATATTTCCCATCATGTTAAAGGGTAATAAGGAGATCTAAAGCTACATTTGTGTAGCATCTCAGGCTTTCACATTTCACTGACATTTAGAGAGATAATGAGTAACTCTTCCTGTCTTTAAATCCCCTTGTGAATCTTATGGCATTTACGTCTATTTTTTTTTTTTCATCCTGCCTTTAAATATTTGATGAGGAGGATGTTATCTCCAGTGGATATTCCTGGCATTGTGAAGATGAAGGCTTTGACCACATCATCATACCTCTGCTGTCGATCCAGGTATGTCGCTCTGATGCCTTTTGTCAGCGGGAAATCAAAGTAGAGCCCATCCATCAGCCTTAACTGCCTGGATGTTTTCTAAACAAGCGGATTGATACGACACCCGGCCTGACTTTCTATTACCGATTGCCTTTATTGAGCTGATGCAATTTAATTAATGCAATCTGAGCCTGTGCTTTTGGTTTATTGAATTTTTTTTTAATGTTTTCCTTTTTCTTTCCTGTAAATGAAAATGTCACTTGGCAGCAGCGAGGGATGAGAATACTTCAGCGCTCGCCAAAACTCTCAGCCAATCTGTAGCAGCTCAGGGATAATATAATTACTCTTTGTTAATGTCCAAAGAATCCTAAAGCTTTTCAGACTCCTCCTTTAAATAAGCCATCATGTAGCCACTAAAGATAAAAAGAAAAAAAAAAATGCTCAGTTTATCAAGCTTCCAATTTTGCGCCTCTGTGATGGCATAATTTTGAAATGACCCAGGTCCAGGCTGCAGTGCCGCGTTCGCAGCTACCACGCCAACCTTACACAGCTCACTGCCCGTGGTCGTCAGTGCAGCTGGGTACATATTCGATGTGACATCTCTTTCCATCTCCTAATGAATTTTTTATGTCTCTTCCTCTCCCGCTCTCTCTTACACACACACCGACAGGCTTCGTTTCAGGCCTATTCTGAAAAACTGTGCTACTGTAAATGCCAGCGTTGCCTTCGGTCCATAACCCTTCTGCTCCGTCACTGCTATAGAGTTCAGTAGGTTTCCAAACTGATCTTTTACAGGATGTGTTGTTAAGAGGCACGGCCATGATCCTGAATGGAGGAGGGGGGGGGGGAACGACAATCCTGTCACTATAATTAAAAAAACATGTTATTTTTCTGATGAATCATGCATTTATGTCCAATCCTACAGGACATTTTACAAGCAAAAGGCCAATATAGATCATTTACGCACACACACACACACACACGGAGTCTGACCTTAGTGACCCCCCTTATCTAGAATTCTTCAGAAACTGTATCACAGACTCGTGTCATCCAAATATTGTCACATTAATTTTCCAGCGTAAAAACAAAACCAGTAATCTTACAAAGCTGAACCTAATAACAGTTCTGTGACCTCTACAAATCTAATTATGCTTTGCAAAAACACTATTAAAAGGCACTGCAATAAATTTCTCAACTAATTAGAGCTGAAGGGGTTATTCAGGTGGCTCATTAATTCAGATTTGCTGCTCTTCTTTATGGTATGACCCTCACAACCCTCTTAAGGATATGCAAATCTAAAATCATGTTAAATAGTAACGACATTAAGTCACGGAAACTGCCTGTACAAATCACTGTTTCTGACAAATAGTTAACAAAAAAATGTCATCAATTTGAAAGAATGACACAAACCCCAATCAATTTACTAGTGGGCAAATGCCATGCTCTTATTGTGAAAGTTCAGCCACCAGCCAGCCCCAACCCTTCTCTTCTCGGGTTTCCCTACCAGCTGGCCAGGTTAATCTAGTGGAGGTCCTCCATACTCCATCCACCAAGGCTGCAGAGCTGAGCAAGGACAGGGTAAGTAGTGTCTAAGCTGTAGAGTCTGACTGCAAGAAAAGGAACTCGCTGGTTCTTTCCCCACCGCTGTTACCGCCACAAACAGTGACCACATCATGGACTGGATAGTTTTAAACAGCAGTCGATCTTCTGCTCTGGAGATGTGCTGCAAGCTAAAAGGCCGCTGCAAGCAGAACCTGCAGCAAGCGGAGAACTGATTTATGGAATGAATGTTTGAGGCTGCAGAGGAAAGAAAGAACCTACAAGCTGCAGTCCAAGCCCATGGAGTTGGCATTTACCCATCAGCGACTTAATGAAGAGGCAGCTGATTATATTGCTCAGTTGGTTATTTGTCACAAAGTACTTGGCAAATAAAATATTTGTACAACAAAAACTTGCTTGCACCTCCTGTATGCACGTACACTATACCGTGCCGCTACAAATACAACATCAAGCACCGGGGAACAAGGTGTCTTGAAAAGGTCAACAAACATATGATTACTTTTTAGATGCCTAAGAGAGAGGCAGTGGACTTTTTAACCAGATTAACACAATATTGGAGAGGATGGCTGAGGAATGAAGAAGTGTACGCTGATTTTCAAGAACAGGGGTGATGTGAGAGCTGGAGCAACTACAGAGGGATAAAGCTGATGAGCCATACCATGAAGAAAGAGTTATTGAAGCTAGGTTAAGAAGAGAGGCGAGGATCAGTGAGCACCAGCTTCATGTCGAGGACGAGCACCACAGACGATGTTTGCTTTGGGAGTGTTGTTGGAGAAGTACAGAGAAGGTCAGAAGGAGTTCCACTGTGTCTTTGTTAGATGATTTTAAATACCTGGGGTCAACCATTCAAAGAGGTGAGGAAGAGAGTGTTGGCAGGGTGGAGACCAGCATCAGGGGGGATTTCTGACAGAAGAACAGCAGCAAGAACGAAATGGAAGGTCTACAAGATGGTAGTGAGACCTGCTGTGGTGATGCAAAGAGAAAAAAGAGCAAGAAAACGCATCACTGAACGTGAGGCGAAGGGCACAGTCAACCAAACAAATCTCAGACATTTGAGAGTTGAGTTGAAGAGATCAAAAAGGATAAAGAGATATAAAATTCATGGAAGAAATCCTATACAGAAAGGAAACACGGAAAGCTCATCAGATCAATTAAAAAAAAAAAAAACTTCAGTAATTATTGAGGTATTCCTCACAGGAACCATCCCTGAAGGTGAAACTGAGCACCATGGTGGTTCTCCACAGCGGGTGGAGGCAGGATCGTTACAAAGGAAGCAGAGCAGTGGTGATAGGTGAGCAGCCTCAGTCATGCTCATAGAACTGGTGGGGACCCTAAACCCTAACCCTAAAAAAGACCTTTCTGGATTTTATTGAAGCTTTTCATGAGTACAATAATTATCGTAATTATTCTCTTTTACTTAAACTGCAAAAAGGCAAACAACATTTTGCAAACATCAGTATTAACATTAACAATATTGTGTCCCCATTTGCTGCAGTTGGAAGCAATGAAAAGCAAATGCAAAATCACTCCACACCTGAGCAATGAGTTATTC
>VUQK01029544.1:3624-19915 GCA_015106715.1 Bujurquina vittata | reverse complement strand
TGTGTGTGGTTTGTTTTTAATGGTTCTTCCCGCGCGCGGGGGGGGGGGGGGGGGGGGGGGGGGTGGTACAAGGTCAGGAAAGCGTCTAAATTTACACACACACACAGAATATAAGGTGACTGATTAATCATATTCTATGCATGGAAACCTTGAGTAAGCCGTGCATATGAACAGTAAAATGAGGCCCCAGGCATTTTGGATTAATGTGCTTTGGAAAGGAGAATCAAAGATAGCATTGGCTGGCAACTCAACTTTTCAGGAGAAGAACCTGAAATCAACTTATAGCTTGTAGTTGCTTCACCGCCTCTGGGACTGAGCAGCTTTGACCTATTAATAACTAAGATATGAAGGCAACTGTTTTTTTTTTTTTTCTGTTGAAGGTGACTCCGATGTGAATCTTTCAACAGTATAAGCCTATGCACACTAATGAATACAACAAGGAATAGCACCAAAAGAAGAAATGGATGTTTATGGCACGTCCTCGTGCCGACTGGAATCCTACTTAAACTGTGGTGTAGCTGAAGGGATTTTAGGTGTCAAAATTTCACCCAAATTTCCCCATATTAAAGCAAAGTTTTACCAAAACCTCTCTTTATTGAAGCAAAGTTGAATCCTAAAGCTGAAGCACAGCTTTCTCCCAGAAGGTTTTTGCCTGAGATCGTGCGATACGGCCTAAAAACAACGGTTGAATCAAGACACCTCAGAAATACTGATGAAGTGAAACAAGTTGGTGAGCATTTTTTGTGTTTTGAAATCAGATGTGATGAAAAGAATCACTACAAATTATTAGCCAGTGAGGCTATCATAGATAATCTTCCTTTCTAAGCAATTATAACCAATGTAGGACTTTTAAGACCTTGTATTAAAACCAGTATTTGGTTTTAATCTAATATTGTGATATATCAGCCAACATTTTGTTATTTTCAGACACACAAAACACAAACAGATTTCCTGACATTTGCTATGTTTATTTACTTGTTTATGCTCTGCCCCACTCTGCTCAGTTGTTTTTGTGGCCTTCCAGGTCATTACGAGTTGCCAACATAGAAGTTGCAGAGTGCCCTCTAATGGACAAACTACACAACGTCAACACTCATAACATGGCTGAAGGGTGTTTCTCACATCTCTTCTTTACTTTCATTTATCAGCGGTCATAACGCCCACACTGATAAATTGGCAAATAGCAGATATTAGCCAGTGAAATCAGCCTGCTGTTAAATCAGTCAGGCTCTAAAATTTATTAAAGGATCATTTATTTAGTGTGACAGGAAACTGAGATCGAGCTTATAAAGTCATTGTGACTGAGGTCACAGAGCAAGTGAGTCCAGGGCTGATTTCCCGCAGACTTCTACACCAATAAGCCCGTTTGCCACTAGGAGTTTCCTCAATTACAGATACTCCTGATCTGTAAGCACACCTGTCCATAGAATCAAATCTCTTCCAGTCCAACCTCTCCACCACCATAGGCCAAAGAGGCCAAGACCAAAGAGCTGTCAAAAGTTGTCTGCAGACTGCAGACCTGCACAAGGCTGGAACGGGCTAGAAGACCATCAGCAAGAAGCTTGGTGAGAAGGCAACAACTTAGTTAGTGCAATTATTTGGAAAAGAAAAAATATAAAATGACCATCAGTCACCCTCAGTCTGGAGCTCCATGGAAGATGTTGCCTCATGGGGAGAGGATGATCATGAGAAAGGTGGCGCTCAAGAAGGCACATGTACCAGTCCACCTGGTAACCAACTACCGCAAACACAGCGAACTCACAAAATCAGCAGGGGATCAAATAATTATTTCCCATGCTATATCTACATCTTTTATACTGTATATGTATTTATACATTATTGTGCATATGTTTTTTGTTTGTTCCTTGAAAGTCACGAGGTGTTTGTCATGATTTTAAATGCACAGGTTAGGTAAATGGAAACATATTTTATACTTCTATTCATTTTAAGGCATGTGCCCAATTGCCAGTCTGTCCACATTGTCTTCATTTCTTATCCAATGAATGCTGGAATAGACTCTAGCCTCCCGAAACAGCAGTTAAGAAAATGGAAGTATCATTTTCCTCGGGGAATCATCTTTTTTTTTTTCACAGGGATGTTGGGGTATTGTAAATTGTGAACCAAGTGAAAACCCTGACTTTGATAGCAGTGTTTCAACCCCTGCATTCCCCACACTTGGCAGCCCCTGAGAATTCCCACCATTCTTTAAAAAAATAAATAAATAAAAAGCCATTTCATCAAGTCCCCTAACTGCTTGCTGACTAAAAGAACAACTGCTTCCTTTTTTTTTTTCCTGTACTGTTTTTGATGTAATGATATAACCGGTGTTTCCTTTGCTTTCCCGAGCCAACCGAAGACTGGAAATGGTGATGTGCCTTTCATTCCTCAACTTGACCGCTCACCATTGATCATTTATTATGCTGGGTGCCTGCCAGAGCCATCGATTGAGCGGGAGGAAATAAAATAAGACTTGTGGAAGTGAAGTATGGTCCTCAGTGAGTGTGAGAGCAAAGGTGCCTGATGAAATTTCACACTTGGTTCTTATTCTCCGCTTATAGTCGATGAGCACTGTAGGAGGACGCTCGGTGTAAATGGCACGGAGAGAATGAGAATTCATTAGGCTTGCATCAGACTGACTGTGGATGTAAACACGACTGCATACAGTATGTTTTTGTTTTTTGTTTTTTTTTAAATCACAGAAGTGTAAATCTCAAACTCCAGTGGACCAGAACCTCTTTCTATTTTTGAACAGCACAGATGTGGTATACGCCATATGGGCTGAGTGGCCCAGAATCCAATCACTTTAACGTGTGTGGCAGCCCTAAATCACGCTCTGTGGAAGGAGTGCGACGCCTGTTCTGTCCTTCAGAAAGGAAGCCTTTCATGACTCCTTCCATATTGTAATTATTCCAACTGGATATGAGCTATTGCACTTATTGGCTGGGGTAAGGCACCGGCTGCCTCTGCTTTCATTGGCTAGCTGGACACCTCTCTGCCACCTGCCATTGGCTGCCTGGAGGAGAGTGGGAGGGGAACTCACCCCATCCTCCCCCTGTGGCAGAGCTTGTAAATGTAAAGACTCTTTCTCTGTCTATTATCTGAGTGACTCGGGGTTTTGGAGTCTGCCTCTGAGCGCGCGTGTGTGTGTGTGTGTGTGTGTGTGTGTCTATGTTGGAAGGAGAAAAGAGATAAAGAGAGAGAGAGAAAGGGAGGGAGAGGCAAGCGGCGTTTATTCTCCCCCCTTTAGCCTCCCCGTCTCCCTGCTCCCTGTCACTCCATCCTTCCTCCCCTCTCCTGGACCACCCTCCAGCCCTGCTTCAAGCCGGACCAAGACCCCCTACCACCCAGACCACCCCGGGACCCTTTGACTCTCCTCACTTCTCCGTCCCACCAGCCACAACCTCTGAGCAGGTAAGATTCTGCCTTTCGCAGTCTGCACTGTGGTGGGAAAAGTACTTGCTGCTCTCTCCTCCTCTTCTTCTTCTTCTTCTTCTTCTTCTTCACTCACTTAAAAATACCTCTAAAACTGCTGCGCTCTTGTTTTCTTCTTCTCACCTGTTTCTTCTGTCATGTCCTCTTTGCTTATCTAAACACATATTAGAAGTTTTCCCTGCAGCACTTCTTTCCCTTTAGAAAAGTGACACGGTGATGCTATCAGTGAGGTCACTGGATTTTTTGTTCTTCTTCCACTGATATTCTGCTTTGATATCAACTTCCTCCTCCCTCTCTACCCTGCAATCTCTGCATCTCCTCCCCTTTTGTCTTTTGCAATCTCATAGCCTCCAGCTTTAAACACGTGCAAATTTACTGAGAAGTCTTTTTATTTGTAAGTCTGCCCCCCCCCCGGAGCACAAATCGACAAGGACAGCGTGCTGTATTTTGGTAGCAGAAAAGGCATCTCTAATTGATTTCTGAAAAGTGTTTATGTTAGTTGGTGACGGCTATTTATAGCTGCTGACGTGCAAGGCGCACACGCTTTCGCTAGGCCACTTCCTAAAGGAACACAGGTCCGTCCACTGGCTCCAGAACACATGACATTGCACAAAGTGTAATGACTTTACAAGGCAGTGACTTGCTTGATTGAATCAAGCAATCTTTCCACCCAGAGAAGTCCAATATTAACATGGCCCATAAAGCATTCCTGGCAGCAGCAGAGGAGGAGAAAAAACTGCTTAGTTCTTGAGCCGCACATCCTGTACTTCACCAGGAAGGGGAAGCGGAGTGTGGATGTGTGTGTGTGTGTGTGTGTGTGTGTGTGTGTGTGTGTGTGTGTGTGTGTGTGTGCGTGTGTG
The DNA here is from genome assembly GCA_015106715.1 of Bujurquina vittata. Lineage (NCBI taxonomy): Eukaryota > Metazoa > Chordata > Actinopteri > Cichliformes > Cichlidae > Bujurquina > Bujurquina vittata. Next base: position 15,623 of record VUQK01029544.1, on the reverse strand, counting down.
CGTGCGACTGAGACAGAGATACAGCTAAAGTGCTTTAGACATCAATACTGCCAGCCAAGAGATTTTAAAGCCACTCAATCATTTCTGAAAATTGGACCTTACAACAATGTCAGCTTCTTCTTCCCATGGTAGGTTTTTTGAGGAGTAGGTAGAAAACATAGCATATTTTATCCTGTTTACATTTTCACGCCACCAAAAATGCTCGTCTCTTATGCAGAGTTACAGGTGTGCAGACGGGGCTGCAGCAAATTTTCATTATAAAGCACATCGCTAAATGCGACACAGTGATTAGAAACTGCTCGTTTCTTCCAGAACAAAGTTTCATCTTCTCCTAGTTTATTTGGATGTTTAGTTTACACTCCCGAGAAGCTTCATTTCCCTATGTGAGAAGTTAAAAACGCCATCATTTGCATGCTTATTCACATTGCATTTTCATAGCGCCGCCATACTAAGCTTGCGCCTTTTCACTTAAAAAAGAACTCGCTCCCTCTTGCAGACAGTTTGACCTTTCTTTCTGTGATAATCATTTTCTAATTTAGACAAAAAGAGCATCTGTGACAAAGCCTACTGGGAGCATCGGTTGTCCCAACAGGACCGCCTCAGGGGAGAGCAGCGTCGCTAGTGTCAAACAAGAACAGAAAGCAAACACAGAAATCTCTAACTGTGAATATTACTCTGATTTACAGTGTTTTTGACTACAAATATGTCAATGTAGAGAGTATTTATGATGCCGCCGACTGCATTCTTATACTCATTTCTTCAGGTGTTGGACTGCTGGTTTATTAGGAAGTGTAAATTAAGCGTGGAGATTCGTGCTGGTGTTTGTTTGCACCGTCGCGCAGCCAAAGCTCAGCTGGCTGTAGGCCAAGATGTCGCCCATCTTCAGACTTTCATTAATATGAACAATGTTTTATTTTCTATAATAAAATCTTAATAGAAGCTTATTTAAGTTTTAAAACTAAATAAGAAGTAGGGATGCTCAATTATGGTAAAAGTCATAATCAATAATTGGAATCTTGATTATTTAACAGTTCTTTAAGTTGACAAACACCTGTTAAACTTTTTATAGGGAATTTCCACAACCTTCAAATAAAGGTCTAATGAGTAATACATACATGGGGGTAAAAATAGGTGACTGTGGTGGGGGACACATGGTCATCCAGTAGGGAGTTGGGTCCAGGCTAGTGGGTGTATTTGACCTTGCAAGGGCAAACTGCTGGCCTGCATCCTCTACTGTGGGACATCTCCAGGTGACAATGACAGAGGCAATTATAGGCCCAGGCAGCAGCGGATTCATGCGCCTCAGGATACCAAAAGGTACCAAAAGGCCGAGCAGCCGTGGCTGACAATCAACGAACGCCTCAGTCAAGGACCATAAAAAGCGGACTAGATGGCAGACCCTTGCAGATTTAACCATTAATGATGTGTTCGCAGGGTCACCTACAGAGACCTTGCTGTAACTTTAAATGTCTTCTGCACAGATCTCACCGACCAAAAGCTCTTTTAATTCGAGCTAAACAAAACTCTAAGTGAACCTGGTTTTTAGTGAGGGGTGATGACACCGCTGCAAAGGAAAGAGGTGCAAAAAAAAAAAAGTCTGTAGCAAAAACAGTGCAACAAAGTGCACTCTTGGTTTCTGAATCATTAAAATCCAATTAATCAAACCAAATGAGGGCTCGTGTGACAGATGAGGGTGCAAGGGACAGGGTGACGGAGGCTGTGGTGACCCCTAAAGGAAGCGGCTGAACAAAGAAGATGACCTAATTGGAAATTTAAAAAAAAGGCAAAAATTGGGAAAAAAAACCTAAATGTAGGTCACACCAGCAAAAGTCATCTTCGTGAAAATGCTTTTTAAAAACCAAATACTTGAATTCAAGTAGAAACATCCACCTGACAACAAATCTAAAAGGACTCCAGTCCTTGTTTTCCTTTAAGCTGTCATTTCTCACGATGGACGCAGCTCCCTCATGAGCCCAGCAGCTCCCATGCAGCTATATTGAATGCACTTACTGCGCTCTCTCACTGTAAGCTCTCATAAGAATGCATATCCAACATCCCTTGAAGAATGAGATATTTATGAACCTCTGTGATGTGTTTGCACACTCCTGCTTGTGCGGTCGCATTGCTTCATAAGTCACCACTTTATGCTTAAGCTGAGGCTGTATGGAGTTAATGCAGACGAGTGCGGCTCACCGTGTCATGGCAGTTTTACACCTTCACTTTACATAATGTCACAGCTGTCAGTTAAGGGCGCTAGGTGTTTTGAAGGTTTGGGAATTAATTCGAGCAAAACACACAAATGAAGTGCCGAAAGGGCAGCAAATGAAATGTGAACGGGCAGAGATTGTTTTTACGAAATAAAGACTGATTAAAGCTGAGGGGAGATCCATTAAAGCTATGTTTATGGAGCTGTTTATTTCCCCTAATTTTCCATTTCTAGTAACTACACTAGAAAAAGATGCCTCGCATGCACCCAGTACTTCCTCCTATGTAAAGCCAATGCAATGCAAGCAGCTGGCCCTTTGTGGCTTGGCCCTTTTGAGCCATTCCGGATCTCCCACTGGTCTGGCCCAGTGCACAGTGTGCCGGGAGTTGCCTGTGTAGGGACTGGCTGAGTCTGGGGGAGGAAAGAAAAAACATGACACTCACTGGATGCTGTCACGCAGTAAAGGAGAGCAAATGGACACAAAAGGCCAGTCCAAAAAAAAAAGACAAAACTGAGCACTAGTGTATATATTTTCATTTTAGAGACTTATTACCAAGAAAGCAACGAATAACATGGCAGCTCATTTTTGCTTTTTAACTTTTCTTGTGCCCCCTCCCTTTTTGTGCATGTTGTGTATGATACCCTTAAATGTGTACACATGTGACATGCTCTTTAGATTAGCTGTAACCACATTATAGCATAAAAGACTAAGGTTTCATGTTGTTAACTGCTTATACTTTCCGGATACACCTTTTTCACATGCATTTTTTTGTTTACATAATAAAGAATCAAAACTTAAAGTGAAAAACTAAATATCATGAACTAAATTGTTCACGACAGTTTCTGTTCCAGCTTTTTGAGCTTCAGCACATTTTAGCATTTAGTGTGGCTTGGGATTTTGTTACAACCATAAGATCATTACTGCAATATACACCTGCACAACTAAATACACAGCTTCTTCAGCACTTTGTAGGCACTCATTTCCTCTCAATCCAACCTTTTTCAGAACTGGAAACCAAACATCTCTTCTGAGAGAAACTTGGCCAGTTTCTAAAAAGTGAAGGATTCACAATTGTTTGTTGGACTGTGTGACACTACATGCTAGTAGAGTAGTGACACTCTTGTCAAAAAAAACAAACAAATGATATTTTGTGCGGATGTGAACACAGCTGGGCCTTCAGATTGTGGCTTGCCCTTGGTGTGGCCTCCTCACAGAACATATGAAAGCCGCTGGCTTGGTGTGCACGTTTAGATTGAAACCAGTGTGACAAGATGCTCCTAAATCAACTGCCAAACTGGTGTATATACTATATGTGATGACTTGTTTGCTGTAAATATACAAGCAATGCTGATCATGTATGGCAAAAATTATCATGATATTTAACATGCTTATGGATTTTGAGAACATCATGCATTTACTGGATATTTCTTTTTAAGAATGGATTTACTGGAACCTTGATTTCCTGGAACTATGATTCAACGATCAATCGATCGGTGTGCACTGGTGTGTGTATATGTGTGTGTTATAAAACAAGACAAAGGAAGCACCATTGTGAAACAGAATTATCTTGTTTTCATAATTGTAGGAAGCCATAATCTTACCTGAACCTGAAACTGACTCCAAGCACAGCAGACAAGGTCCATTTAGTTTGTGCAACAGAAATTAAAAAGGAATTAAAAGGCGCTCCACTACTTGCAGTCTTGGTTGGATGGAGCCCTGAATGGGCCCCTGTGGTTGCAACATTAGAAAAACAGCCAGTTTGTAATGAGCATCCGATGACCTTATGTACCCGACTGTACTTTTTTACTAATACAAAACCAGTAAATGAAAAGTTGCATGAAAAGTTGTACCTTTTGAAATGTGTTGGTTTCAGCAGTAAGGCACAGCTTTTATTCTGAAGGCAAACGGTCTCTGTTTCTGGTACGTGTTGCTGAAGAAGACAGTCTCTGAGGCAGTCAGGAGAGACAATAAATGCTATATTCTTTGAATTTTTGAAAAATTGACCTTCACACAGAACAAACAGGCTCACAGGCAACATGCAAGACCTCAATTTTTTTGTTGTTAGTGTCTTCAGACTAACAACTTCAGTGTTTAACACACGAAAAAGTTACCTAACACCTTTAATCACATTTAAAAAAAGACTCTTGTGGTTCATTCAATTTAACAGTTGGACAGACGTCACTGAGCACACCTGCACCAAAACATGAAAACATTTTTTTAAATTCCAGCTCAAGTCATTGGCTGAGGGTGCTGGGTGATTTACAGCAACCAACGTGCATTTGCAGATTTCATACCCAGGGTGGCTGATAAAACACTTGCATAGCAAACAAACCAGTGGGCACTCCTGAGGCCGCTGCCTGCTTTTTACATTTCACTCTTGCCTTTACACCCAGTAGATTGGTAAGCATTTCTCTGTCACTGAGCTGGGCCATAAACTTAAACAATCTATCAGGTGTCATAATTCAAAGCAATGGATGGGGGTGTGAGGCACTGCTGAAATTGGACATGGCATCTCTTAAAAGTTGAAGCTATTGGAGAGAATTATGATCTGTGAAACCCGAGGGCCGCTCTGTCTCTGCAAAAGCCACTGGCTGATGTAATTTAAGCTAGTGAAGGTTTTTGAGATCAATCAGAGAGGATGAAGAGTCGGGAGGGGGCGAAATGGAAGAGGCTGAGGGTTAAAAAGCAAAAGGTGAGGCAGGAAGAGAGCTTTAGCCTTCCCTGCTGCTTTCCTTGCATCGCTATAGGTGGTGAAACACGGTCACAAATAGGCAGCCCCTCTGCCCTGTGTGCTATTTTTATACTCACTAATACGGGCAGCGGCGAAGTGACAAGAAAATATTATTGTTGGCTTGGAGTAAAGGGAGCTGTAGTGATTAAAGAGCTATGCACATACCCAGGGTGGAGGGTTGTGTCAGAATTAGCCCTGTGCTCTTTTTTTTTAATTAGATTAGAGCTCCACTGTGTTCATTTATTACTGTCTGGAATTCACTCTGACATGTGTTGGAAGGTCCATTTTGTGCTTTGAATATGAGGGCAGTTAGCCATTATTTCTTCTACTGAACAGGACAGGCAACACTCAGGTTTAGTGTTTTCCTGGTTAAAATAACAGCAAAGTTGTGACAGTTTCCAACAAATGCAAACTATTTGACAATCCATCGGCTCATGGGATGATTATTATTAAAGTTTTCTCACAAGACTTAATTTTCCACCAGTTTTCCATCCATGTCATTCCAATATCGGCTGCTTTCACCATTGCAACATCGACAGCAATGTTTAGACCAGCTGATGCAGTCGCATACTATGACCCAGTTTGTGATAGCATTACTCACACCTTATTTGTGTCTCACATGTGACATAATCAATTATTTAAAACTACACACACATCCACCGACTCCAACCACTCCCGCCCCACTCTCCAGTCAATTCGGTCTATGACAACAACCCAAAACTGGTCTCATTCATTTTATCTATGATGCTTTAAGCTCTAAGGTTCACTTCACTGGTCTGTTGTATGCACCTAGGTCATTGTGTATGAGTGTAATTAAACTATCTATTTTTATCGTTTTTCTTCTCATATGGCAAACAGTTTGGACTACATAATGTTTTAGTCTTTTGACTCGATCGATAATAAGTTGGTATGCAGACACTAAGGTCCCAGATTTTGAAAGTGCATTTTGATTTTGTTGTTTTTATTTTCATAAACTTGGAAGTATAAAGTGAAGGCAGTGAAAAGGTAAAGTCCCTTACTACTTCCATTCCTCTAACCCATCTACAACTTAACAGCCTTGCAGCTTTTCAAAGTCAGTCAGATTGTATCCATGCTTGACAAAAAGAATGGCAAAGACGCCCTCATGACTCACCCTATGCCAGCTGGAATAGACTCCAGCCCTCCAGGCACCCATAAGTAAGATAGGCAGTTAGGAATATGGATGGATGGAAACAAACAATGGTTGGGTAAAAAGTTTGCATAACCCCGACCCCTCGCTGTTCTTCTGAATGAGCAGCTGGCTTGCAGTCTGCCATTTCTTGCACTTCATCCAAGAAAGAAAGACATACCGATATTCTATTGTTTTCTATATTACAACACAAGACTTCCCAGAATCTCAGGAACTTAAGACTGGCTTATATTTATATTCAATAAGTATAAAATACAGTGCATACTCATACTTCTGATAGTAATCGCCACAGCTTAGCATTTTTAGAGTTTTCATTCACATAATCTTCTGCTTCAGTTGTAACACAAAAAAATTATCATGAATTAGCGACCATCAAACATGTATAAGCCATTTCCTTAGTCACTGCTCTGCATCGCTAAAGTCTTGATGTTATAAACGGCCTTTCAGATAGGATGCAACAGCAGCACCACTGCACTCTGAAATCTATTATTCTTCATGGTTTGCGCTATGCAATAACAGTTTGTCACACAGCTCAAGAGCTCTCTGCTGGTCTTGATGGGTCTTAGTCCAAAAAAAAAAATGCTCCCTCAAACAGTGCAGTGAACCCAGCAACAAGCATGCTGACTGGAGCGTTCTGTAGGAAACCCATTTAACTGCAATGCCCTCTCACTAAAATCACTGTTCACCTACTGTACGTGCACTACAGTTAGACAAACCAGTGCTGTGATTTGGACTAAATTTATATGGAGGTGTCTGGATGTCTTTGAAACAGGGCTAATAGCATCTAGAATCCCATTAGCATGTTTAAAAAGTGATATATGCTCACGTGAAAGAACCTTTTCACAGGACTCTGCAGTCACTCGATGGCTGCAAGGTGCCCAGGTCCTGTGGCTACAGAACAAGCCTCATCCCGCCACCACCATGCTTAATAGTTGGTATGAGGTGTTGGTGCCGATATGGTTGGTCTGGTTTTCTCCAAATGTGCCACTGTGCATTATGGTCTAACATCTCCACTTTGGTCTCATCGGTCCAAAGGACATTGTTCTAGAAGTCTTGTGGGGGTTTTTCCGGTGCAACTTTGCAAACCCAAGCTGTGGTGCATGTCCTTTTTTTAATGAACATTTCAAACCTTGGGGTGAACTTGCTGAGACGTCCACTGCTGGGAAGACTGGCAACTGTCTTGAATGTTTTCCACTTATGAATAAATCTTCTTACTGCGATGGACTTTCCAAACAGTTTGGAAACAGCTTGATAATGATTCTCAGATTAACAGGCAGCAACAATTACTCCTCTAAGATATTCTTAGATATTCTTCCACCTTGGCACTGTGTTAACACACACCTGCATGCTCAAGACCAAGCAGCCAAAACCTGTGCTTTTATAGAGGCGCTCTCACTTATTGATGATCAATTAATCAAGTGCATTTGATTAGCAGCACCCGGCTGCCACTGACTCTCTTAATTCCTATGCAAGTGAGGCTGTATTTGGTTTTTTTACAGTGTGCCCTTTAATTTTATCCAAGCCAGGGGAAGGCAGGAAGGCAGAAGATAACACATTTATTCATAACTGAAATTAGACAGTCACAGTTCAGCAATGCTGTAACTGCTTTTTACACCCGGGTCTCATGTAGTGCAGTAGGTCATGAGAAATCTGAGAACAATAGGCTGGAAACTATACAGACTGGCTTCATTCACAGTAAATGTGGACGCCATTTGTAGAATGCACACATGAATGGTGCAATAAAGCAGCTACACTGAATATGATGATTCACACGGAGCAAAGGATTGAAGAAAATGACTGTGTCCTCTTTAAAGAAAAAAAAAAAACAGACGTGTCTGCAGCTTACAGTGAAAATGCACGTCTGGTAATGTCAGGAGAAAGTGTAACAGATATTCTAAAGCTCATCTCTTAGCCTGGGCTCTTGGCACTCGCCACTAGCTCTCAGCATTTTTTGCTTGATTAAAAAGCACCCAGGAGTTAGTAAGCACGTGGTAGGTGCGAGCGCACACCCTGACAGCTTAACATACTGATTATTCAAGCCTCTTAGGCTAAGCCACGGCACTCGAGTGATGAACGTCAACTCCCCTCTCTCCCTCACACAGTCTCGGTTTCTCCTTTCTTTTATTCTTCAGTTGAAAGAGTGGAAAGCCAGTGACAGCTTGCAGAAGGCAAACCTGTTGTCTGGGAAGCAGAGGGGATCAGTGACACAGTGATTCATACAGTGCGAGGCTTTATTTAGACGTAATCCACCCAATGTTGGGTCCGCTCACTACTTTTTATATGGAACTGGCTAGCAGTAGCCAGGCTCGAGTGTTTCTCCAGTGGGGTTTAACACATTTTTAGAGTCTCGTCTTTGTCCTCCTGGTGAGGTTAAAACAGCAGGTGAACAGAATGGGACTATTTTCAGACAAAAGATCGGTCATCTAAAGCGTCTTTCATCATTTCTGCTCTGTTTTTGCGGATGAATTGTACTTTCCACATCACTGTCCCTGTTCAGTTACGGTAATGGGAAGCACTCAACAATATTTTCCATTTAAATGCCATTTGAGATAAATAGAAACATTGCCATTTGAGGAACAATGAATTGTCCCCGGAATACTTTGGAGATTCTATACTCTGTGTTGCACTGCAGTGTAAGCTGTTCCTTTCTGTGTTTGTGTTGTGCACTCTCAGCTTGCTGGCAAGGCCATGGCTGCTACCGCCGAGCCACACCTGACCAACAGATTGGCCCCAGCTGGAGGCTGAGGCTGGAACAGACACTTTGGAGGCCAGTGATTCAGCCGATGCCGTGCGCACGTACAGGTGTAAAAAATAAATAGATAAAAATTTGAAGAGCCCTGCATAAATCTTGGGTAGTAGAGCGCTTCAGTGATAATAATCATGATTTTTTATTGTCAATAACTGTAATCCTGATTATTATAAATGATTACTTATTTATTTAACCTTAAAAAACATCTTTTTGTGGGGTATTTCCCTGAACCTTAAATATAATTCCAATGAAAAACAAACAAAAAATGAGAAAAAAAAAAGAGTGGGGTTTACAGGGTCATTTGTTAGGAAATCTCACCTGTATTTTAGAGCATTTTTGACTGTAAAGCAGCTCCCACCTCAGGATGTCTGCAGTGGCAGATGGGTGAAAAGAAACCCAGTTGGTGGAGTACACTGATGGAGAGTTGAATTCAACTAGGCCTAACTGGGCAAAACACCACCACCCAGGAATACGAGGATCTGACGCGACCTCTGAAGCTGATGGGTGTATTTTTCACAGAAGCGCTCAGAGCAGATGAAGAGGGCAGGAAGTCAGACACAAGAACAGCACAGAGATTCAAGAAGCATTCCAAAATAAAAGACCATGTGCAGAATCAACGCTCTGCTTCTGGGACACTGCTGGTGTGATCCGAAGCCATGCGAAAGATGAAACTAAACTGCATCACAAAGACACGTCGGGTATGTTCCTAGGGTAACCATTTTCAATCCAGAGACCAAAGCAGCAGCAGGTAACCACTAATGATCCTTGCACACATTCCCCTGGACACCATATGAACACCATAATCCAACTTTTACTCATTCTAGGTGGATGCTTTTGACCAAAAGCTTTCATTCAGTCACCTCGGCTCCAACTGGGCTAAGCGCTGAGTGACTCTGGGCTTCATGCAAAGGGGCAAAAGCACACCGTATAGGAAAGGGGGTTTATCTTATAACACAAGACAAAATAAGACCTTTGCAAGGAAAATCTATGCCAGCATTCAATCTTTGCATTTTAATTATCCTGCTTTCATAATTGTTGGAAGCCAAAGTAAGCAACTTAAATTGGTTTCAGTACATTAATGAGTACTTTCATCACCAGGAAGGTGTACTTAAGATGGACACAAAATAAACCGCAGCACGTTTGTTCATCGGAGGCTACACTAGATTTTCTAACCGTGCGATTTTGAAAAACAACGTACAAATCTTGGAGGAGAAAAGCAAAAGAGACAGACTGAGTGGCCGTTTTCACATTAGTCCCTCTCAAAGCAGATTAGTGAACTAAGGGGCGGGGTGTGTGTGTCTACAATCGTTCTTTTATCAAGCTTTTCTTAAATCATATGTTTTCTAACTTTTAGCTGCACTAGTCTCATTTCAGCTCAGCCTAAATGCCTTGTGATTGGCTGATTAGATATTTGCACAAGCAAACAGTTGAACAGGTGTACCTAGTTTAGTGCATATCACATTATGTTTGCATAGTACTTCAAACAGCTATTACAAAGTGTATTACAGTAGGAGTTATCTTCATTTCCTTATCGATGCTTAAAATACGATAAAAAAATAGGACATGAAAACATCTAAACAAATCACAGTACTGTACATAAGAGTATTACTGATAAAATTAAAACCAGATAGAAAAGTTATACAAGTATCATCCCGACAGCTACTGCTGGACTAATAAAGATGAGTAAGCATGGTTTTTCACGTTTCTGTCTCATCCTTTCACCTTCAAAGAGGGAAAATAATGGCATAGCAGTACTCTCTGTTTCTCTGACACACTTTTTCACTAATGCTGTCTTTTTTTTAATACACACACACATATATAAAAATATATATGTATACACTTTCATGTGCAGCTCCAGAAGCATCCACAGAAAAGGCTGCAAAGTCAGCGAGAACTCAGCCAAGTGAGCTTAAGCAGATGTAAAAAGAGAGAGAGCGAGAGAGAGAGAGAAAGAGGCAAGACTGCTTCAGGAGCTTGAAAAACACTTCCCCGGGTTGCTGCCGCTGGCGTGTGCTCAGCGTCTTAGCTAGCGGGTTTGATGGGGAGAGCAGGAATGATGAAATAGGGGTAGGTCTGAAAGAGGAGAGCTTCAAATCTTATTAGCCAAGGCTGCGATTTTGCACCTCTCCAAATATACAGCCTAATTCATTAATCACTAAAAATTCCAGACATCCCCCAGCAGACATGTTTAAGAATTTGATCATGTACTATTAGGAGGAACATTTGAATGCCTGCTTGTATCAAAATAATGCTGAAAGGGTGCAGTAACGCCTGCAAAAACTAACAACAATCCACACCTTGTTGTAGATGCTTTCCCTCCTGTCTTCCTCTTCTTTCCACATTAGGAGGAAATGCTCTTAACCCACCCTTCTTCCTCTATTATTCATTTAGTGGAATACTGAAACTGCAACTGCTCATACACTGAACCAGAGCTGGAGCGCAACTGTGGCTCTCCCTCTCTTGCCTTGTTCTCTTTGCTTCCTTGCGTGCTCACCATCTCATCCTCTTATCTCCAGTTTGTCACGTCACCTCATGACAGAAGAGACACGACATTTCACAAGCCTCTTCGAGACACACAGCATCCGTTTCAGCTCGGCACTAAACAACGGCAACAAAAAGGGAGACTTGTTGTCCATCGTCTTTATACTTATTTTTAACTAACAGACGCAGCTCTTCTACTACATTAACCTCTCTGGGCGTTGACATTGTGACGACAAATCTGGCACAACAACTATAAGAACGCCATCTTGATTTTTTTTTTTTTCCTTTTGACATTTTGCACAGCTTGTCATGAGCTGAGCTACAGTCGGTTTCCCTGCAGGCAAATCCAAAGCGGAAGCAGATTATTTAAACAGCAGGGTGTGATCCCCATGGACCCAGATTTGACAAAACTTGATCCACTGGCTAATTCGATTTTGTCAGACAGAGCTGTGTGACGTCACGGATACCCCATGCAATCACAAGCACACGTGCTGTAATTCATCTTTAAATTATCTGTGTGATGTGCTAAACTAGGACTATAGACAAAACTGCTTGTTTTTTGTGTTCAATGTGCAGACTCAAAAGCTATTATATGTTTTTTAATTAACATGGAGGAGGTTCATAAACACCCCCCCCCCCCCCCCAACCCCCACCCCCCTTTGG